>CM023096.1:46564546-46659288 GCA_013103745.1 Gardenia jasminoides
ATTGTGTTAGTGTATATGCCTAAAAGTCAATCAACTTCTAGGGTTTATTATACACTTTAACTATATGTAATAATAAATGACATCTTTATCATATTGATTGCTTATATTTTCATTATAAGTATGATAAAACCCTTAGAATAAACCTAATCGATGAAATCATAAGGTTATGATGGTGAGGTTCATTCGATTATAAATAAGGTTTATTCTTAAATATCTCTAGTCATAGTATTAACAAGAAGGGGTATTGTTATACGGTAAGACTTAGCATATACTATGCCACTTCTATATGATAGTAGGCCTCATCTACTATGGTGTGAGACACCTAAGCAAGTATATGGGTGCTTGATAGAACATGATCAAACACTAGATTGATCCATATAGAGACATCCTTTAGGTGCCAAGGTTAATCTCTAAGTAACATTTATGTAAATGATTTTAGACTTAAGGTTATCATGGGTATCTTGAATATGGATAGTTATTTTCTTTGTTATATGATTGCTCCTGTAGGGAATGCTCACATCATTAGCAAATGGGTGTATCTTTGAAGTATGGAAAGATGGTGAATAACCTATAAGGTTTAGCCTCTTATGTAAGAGGAGTTATCTAGTGTTTGGCCATTTGAAAGTATAACCGAAAATCTTAGCTAAGTGGGAAAGTCTTAGAAAGTGTTTCTAAGAATTTTCATTGGAGTTATATTTTGGTACAAGAGAAAAGAGCATTAATCACACAAGGAAAACAACTTATTCCAAGATTAATGTGAAGATAAGTGTTAAAAGGATATTATTACATTATAAGCGTTTGCAAAGGTGAAGTCATCCACTTGACTTTTCTCATTACTTGGGTGGTCATGATGTATTGCTAGATACCAATCTTGATCTATAAGTATGAGTTGATTGATTAGTGGAATCGGTGATAAATTAAAGGAGTTTTAATTTATCTAGTTCTTATTATTAAGAATGTATAGCTCATACTTATTGCCAGCATATGAGAACCTAATGGGTCACACACATTAAGAACTTTCTTACCTAGATTAAATGAATTTCAAATGGGACTTGATAGATAAGTTTTATAACTTATAGTTTGATTTGTGAGACAAATTAAACTTGAGGGACTATGGTGCAAATAAGGAGTTTAGTCTTCAAATACAAGAGTTGTATTGGAATTAGGAAGCTAAATCTTATTGGAAACTGATTTCAGGTTTCCATAGGATTGACAACTTATTTGTCTATAAATACTCACTAAACTTTTTTAGCTATGGGAGAATCATCACACAATTTGTCTTGTGAGATTTTTGAGAAAAATCTTGAGAGAAAAAAATACAAAATTCGTCCAAGAAAATAAGGGAAAAATTGCATCTCTTATTTCTTATCTTGGGATGAATTTTTCTGTGAAAAATTGGAATTATCTCAATGGACTTGTGTGGTTGTCTTGGCAATAGTAGCACTAATCTAGCAAGCTAATTCGACCTTGGAGGTTCTAACTAAGGAGGTTGGTGTGGATCACCATTGAGGCGGACGCGTATGCGGCTAAGTGGATCTCTTTGCCATCCTACATCAAATCTCCACCAAGTTCAAGGAGGTCTTCATGGATTGAGGTAATCTTCTTGAACTATCTCTATGTTACATGGATTTAATCAAGGGCGATCTATTAAAGGAATCAAAATTTTAAATTTCCAGGCTGTGTTTATCCCTTGATTCTTCTGATTGGTATGAGCCAACTTTGATTAAACCATGTAACTTGTTTATTTAGTTGTCGTATGTCAAATCAGATTTGATTATATCGTTCAAAGTTTTAAAATTATAATTTTGATGATTAAATTTTTTGAAAAGGTTTCAAAATTTTAATGATTTTCATCGGATGAATTTTTGAAAAAAAATTGTTGTTTTTTCATCGCAAAAATTCTTGAAAAAAGGTTGAAGTTTTCAATCAAGTCAAGGTTCCGTTGTTGCCTTCTTATGTGATCTGATCACCAAAAACAAAAACTAAAAAAAAAAAAAGAGGAAAAGGAGGCATACACAATTGGCTTTCTCGTGATGGATCTACAAAGAAACGAAGGCATGATGTTCAATGGTGATTGGTTCAGCTTGTATGCAATTTTAGCAGTATGTTTTTTTTTTTGCATATCATGCATGCGTGATTGTATTGGAGGATCAGTTTTTAACAAATCATGATATCTCATGGTTTGTTTTTTTCCAGAAAAACATTAACGCATGACTATGATTATATCCTTGATGCTGTTGGTTTTCCTTGACAAAATATTTAAACTAGTTGTCCTTTGTAGCGTTACTTTTGATGGTTGCTCAATAGATCAATCACGTACTTTCTTGTTGCATTAAGATATGGTCCCAGTTAGGCTCAAGTGAGGAAAAATTTTGCAACAAAATTTTCATTTGTGAGAAGTTGCATGAAACGCTAATTTTGTCATGGTGTTTCAGTGCAACTTTGATAATTATTTGCACAATTCTTAATCCTGGTGCTTCAAGTTCTAGCCATGAGATGGTGACGAACTTGAAAGTTTGGTTATTAACTATTGCTGGAAATTCAAAGTAAAATTCAAGAAACAAGTTAGTTTCAAATAACAAATGGGTTTGGTCATTGATTTCCTTTTAGTTTGGGTTTCTAAATTGGTATGGAAATTTCCTATAATTCTAATATGATTAGAATTAAGGTGTTTTCTAAAAATTTTAGAAATCCAAATTGGACAAGTTGTTCAATTAAGTTTTGGAAACTTACTTAATTTTAGTAAGACTAGAATTGAAGTAAACCAACTTTGGAACTTTCAATTTTAAGATTGAATTTGGAAGGTGTTCAAATACTTTTAGAAACTTTCTAATTTAGTAAAGTTAAATTAAGAAAGTGCTCTAAAGTAGTATTTGAGATTCTAAAATGGTTTAAAAGAAAATTTCAAAATAAGTGAATTAGGAAATTCTAGTTAGACTAGAAATTCTAATTTTGATTGGATGGTCATTCGATTGTGAAAGTTTCTCATCATGGTTATAGTATGGAAAATCATTTTAATGAGATTAGAATGTGGTTTCCATAATTTAAAACAAAAGGAATTGAAAAGAAATTTGGAAACTATTTAATATTCCTTAAGAAATTGATTTCTAAGAAATATAAGTTTCCAATTAGCATTGGTTTAAGTGATTTGGAAATTGAATCTACTTTTTATTATGAATAAAATATAGTTTCCAAATCATTAGTATTCTAAAAAAATTCTTCTTGTGTTTAATCTTTCTGGAAATTAAAAATGAAGGAAAAGGATGCTGTCTGCAATAGCGTCCTAAAAGTTTGCGACAGTTTTCTTATGAAGAACTTTTGTCGCTAAAGACATTTTTCTGTCGCTAAAACTGAATTCAGAAATTAGAAATTTTCAAATTGAATTTGATTCAATTAATTTTTAAACCTCTTGAATTGAAGCCTTTTGAGATTAAAGACTTGTGCATATAATGATACATGATTGGAACTAAATAAATATTTATGCTTTCATTTAATATTGTATTTTGAATGCATGATGGATGATTATGGACTAAGGCCAATGTGATTGTGAATGGTTGAATGTATGTATGATTTGGTTTTGATATTTTTTGAAATAGGGCCTGGTCTCCTTCTATATATTCTCAATGTAAATTCTCTTCTCATCTCACTCCCCTTGAATGTAACTCAAGGTTTCTCCCAATATTATGTAATGTACTATATTAGGGATGGGAGGGAGTGAGGATCTAAAATGTTTAGAATAGATTTACATTTGTAATGTACAAGGAGATGGAGATGGTAATTCCACCATGGTGGACATACAAAAGGCAGGCATGGGATGTAGATCGTCCCTTAGTTTGACCATCTAGTTTCCTTTTGGCTCAAGGAAACTAGTATAGGATAAAGTCCATAATCATCCATGTTTAATTATAGTATGTTTATTTATTTATTTATATTGATGAATGGATATGCATGCTATATATATATTTGATGAGACCAATTTGGAATACCATGTCTAAAATCCCTCTACTCAAATATTAAGTCAAACTTAAGTTGCTTCCATTATTATAGTTAAAATGAAATTATGTTGAGTTAACTTGTTGAGTACACTCAAGGTTGCTCTACCATGAGAAGTTTTAACTATGAGATGAGATCTCGAATAATGGGTATGACTTAACTAAAATTTGTGACTTGTTGAGTACACTCAAGGTCATAAAAGTTTTAGAGGCAAGGTTGGGTAACATATGATGTGATTTATCAAAGTTGATAACTCAACTATCTAGAAGTTACAAAGTTATAATTGGTAATAAGTACCTATTGAAATTATTTTGATTTGTTGAGCACACTCAAGATCAAAATAACTAAATGGATTCTAGCCTACTAGGAATTTTTGAAATTCTGAATCTATATAAGAGGGTTATAGATTTGAATAAAATAGTGGGAAAAACCAAATTTGATTTTATATGTTTTTACTTGGTTTTGTTTTGCATAAATAGCAATTCTCTTTTATCTTTACTATCCGTTGTAGAAATTATGAGTAATTGCATATTATTCGATATAATTGGTATTTTTAATTTCTTGGATTGGCAGTTAAATTGAGAAAAGTTCTCAAGAAAATTTGGCTATATCATTTAAAACCTTAACACTTCCAATTATGGAAGATGTAATGGAATTAATAAAATTGCTTACAATAGGTAAGGAGATGATGATAGTATGTCATAGATGCTTCCTAAATCTCCTTTACTAGATAAGATTTCAATTTCTTTCACCATGGTTATACATCTCAAGAGTTGAATGATGAATAATCAAGGTATAAGATGTATGAAATCCTTGAGCAATAATTCTATTACAAGATGACAAAAATATCTCTAATTAAATATTAATTTATTAGGATGATTGACTATATTGAAATTTAGATCAATCAAAGTTTTGTCATACACTATAGTCAAATGTTGACTAAAGTAATTACTTATCAAGAGTTGATAAGTTAAGAGTTTTAAAGAACTAGCCTTATAGTACAAGCTTTCAATGCATGGTTTTAAAATACTTTGTGAAAGCTTGTTTTTTGAGATTATAATTGAGATTAACTAATGGACTTATTTTAGAACTTAATAAATGTTATTATTTTCTAAAATAAAGATAGTCCATTTCTCAATATGATGTTAGATAATTTGAAACCGTCTTTAGCATTTGGAAATTAGTCTTTTGAATGAGAAACATATTTTTCAAATCGCATGATGATTTGGTCTCATTTGATTATGAATCATTTGAGACATGTTGAGCCTTATTCACCAAAAAGGCTAATTTGATCTTTATGAAAGGATTTAATGAATTGTTAGGATCCATACATTATGATGTATGTGGAAGATTAACAATTCATACTGAGAAGATATTTCATATTTTTTATTACTTTTACTAATAACAACTCAAAATGGATATATGTATCTTTAAGGTACTAATCCAAGATTTTGAGAAATTAAGAGGTTTAAGTATAAAGTAGAAAACAATCTGGTCAAGACTAGGACACCTAAATATGATCAAGGTGAAGAATACTTGAACCATGGTAAAGTATTGGAACACCATGATTTGATCAAGGTGAAGAATACCTAATCTAAGGGTTTCAAAATTAACTATTTGAGAATGTGATTCTCAAGTAAAATAATTTTTCTAGTTATCTCAATTATTGTTGTGTAATCTAGATAAAGAATTATATCTCATGAGATGAGATGTCCCATGCAAGTTTACCAAAATGGTTTTGGGGTTTTGTCCTACATAAAATTGTCTCTTATACACTAAATCTTGTTCCATAAATATATTTGTTCAAAGTGTGCCATATGAGATATGGAATGTTAAGGAATCCAAATTTGTGAAAATTTGGATTGTGCTACTATGAAGTGAGCATCCATAATCGGATAAAGTGGAGCTAAGATCCGATTAAACCGCTTTTGGAAGTATTCTTGAGAATTAAAGGAAAAGGAAAGCGAGGGCCAAAGGAATATAGAAGAGCAAATAAGTTCTTCTTATTTCATTTGGTTTAAATTTTTCCCTTAGCACATATGCTAGAATTTTCTTATTTTCTCCAAGAATTTTATATTTCTATCATCTTCAAGAATAAAAGTGTTTTAGTTCTAAAACTACTATTTTCTAGATATATGATTTATTCTAGATAAAGTAGTGGGAGAAAGATGGAACTTAAACTTGAAATAGTTTTAAGCATCACAAAAGCAAGTTGAACAAAATGCATATAATCAGAATTGGTTGCATTTCATGATGATGAGGCTTGAAAGCTCTAAAATAATAAGGGTTTCATAAATTTTAGAAATTTAGATTTCTTATAGAAAATCATGATATTTGATCGCATTTTAAATGATTTATGAATACTTTTATAACTTATAGAGATGGTTGAGACCCATGAATCTAAAATGGATTCCATATTTGTGAAGGGTAATGACCTTAGTCAATTCTCTCACCTAAAGGTTTAATAAACCTTTTAGTTGCAAAAGAGTCTTTAGAGTAAAGACTAATATGGAAGGTAAAGTTGTCACCTATAGAGTTTGATTGGTAGAGTGGTCACCATTAAAGATAAGCAATTATCTTTAAAGAAACCTCTCTTTACTAATACCACAATGCCTAAATTATGCCACATTTAGATTTACTTGCTTGTTTTAACTATGAGTTATGGTATGGCAAATAGATGCTAAAACCATTTTTCTTAAATGGAAACAACAAATAATTGTGTATGTGACACAATTTAAAGGTTTTATCTAGTGTGCCAATAAAAGCAAATCTCTAAAAGTGGTATCATCCATTTTGATGAAATAATCAAAGAGTTTGATTTTATCAAAGTATGGATGGCCTTGTACTTATATTTGATTTAGTGGGAGCTATTGTAGGTTTCATGCATCATATGTAATTAATATGATGATACATACTCAATCTGAAACAAATGGTATGCCTATATTCCAAAATTATAGGTGTAGCTATCCAAGACTTCCTTCATGATATAAAGGGTGGCAATCTACCTTTAGGTAAGGTCTAAAAATACCATTGATAGGTATGATTGCTTAAGTTTTTAAGTACTTAGATAAGATGCTAAAATGTTTAGCATGGAGTAATCTAAGAAGGGGTCTTATCTATATTATATAGAATAATCCTTTCTACTGTACTAAACCCCATTGTCTCATTTTGGTCCATGAAGAGTTTAAAATTGAAAGTTCGAGAATGTACTTGTAAACTTTCCATACGAAATGATTTGCAAGTAATTATGCATATATTCATAATGTCGCTTGCTATGTGTTGAAAGAGTTTCAAGTGAAACACAACTAAATTTCTACAATTAAACCCAATAAATGCTACTTGAGAAATGGCAAAAGGAAACATGTGAATCTACAAGTTCATATTTGAGTTTGAATTGGTTCATTCTATTAGAAGTCCTTCAACTTATGTTGAGACTATAATAGAATTTGTCCTAACAAAGGAACCAATGTCTCATCATAGATCCACATATTTGTTAAGGTAGTTTCACATGATTTGATGACAGAAATCATTGATGGAATTAAAATGAAGATTAAAAATGGAGTACCCATGGATTACAACATAGTTGATCCGCTTTACTAAACTTATCTTAAAGAAAACATGATAGTCATGTTTGCTCATTTGATTTTTAACTTGTGAGTGATTGGCTTTAGTGCAAGTGGGAGATTGTTAGTGTATATGCCCTAAAGTCAATCAACTTCTAGGGTTTATTATACACTTTAACTATTTATGTAATAATAAATGACATCTTTATCGTATTGGTTGCTTATATTTTCATATAAGTATGATAAAACCCTTAGAATAAACCTAATCGATGAAATCATAACGAAGATATGATGTAGAGGTCTTCGATTATAAATAAGGTTTATTCTTAAATATCTCTAGTCATAGTATTAACAAGAAAGGTATTGTTAATACGGCAAGATAGCATATACTAAGTCATATGAGAAGTAGTAGACCTCATCTATTATGGTGTGTGAGACACCTAAGCAAGTGTATGGGTGCTTGATGGTATGATCAAGTTCACTAGATTGATCCACATAGAGACATCCTTTAAAGTGCCAAAAGATTAATCTCTAAGTGACGTTTATGTAAATGATCCTTAGACTTAAGGTTATCATGGTATCTTGAATATGGATAGTTATACTTTCTTTGCTATATGATTGCTCCCATAAAAGGGAATGCTCACATCATTAGCAAATGGGTGTATCTTTGAAGCATACATGGAAAGTGAATAACCTATAATTAATTTCCACTCTTATGTAAGAGGAGTTATCTCGTGTTTACTTGTAGAAGTATAAACCCGAAAATCTTGATAAGTGGGAAAGTCTTAGAAAGTGTTTCTAAGAATTTCTTCATTGGAGTTATATTTTGGTACAAGAGAAAAGAGCATTAATCACATAGTGGAATAGGCACAACTTATTCCAAGATTAATGTGAGATAAGTGTGGTAAAAAGGATATTAGTTACATTATAAGCTTTGAATCAAAAGGTGAAGTCATCCACTTGACTTTTCTCGCCATTACTTGGGTGGTCATGATGTATTGCTAGATACCAATCTTGATCTATAAGTATGAGTTGATTGATTGTGGAATCAGTGATAAATTAAAGGAGTTTTAATTTTATCTAGTTCGTATTTATTAAGAATGTATAGCTCATACTTATTGCCAACATATATGAGAACCTAATGGGTCACACATTAAGAACTTTCTTAGCTAGATTAAATGAATTTCAAGGTGGACTTGATAGATAGAGTTTATAACTTATAGTTTGATTTGTGAGAGACAAATTAAACTTGAGAGACTTATGCAAATAAGTTTTAGTCTTCCAAATACAAGAGTTGTATTAGAATTAGGAAGCTAAATCTTGTGGAAACTGATTGGCTTTCCATAAGGAGTTTAGTCTTCCAAATACAAGAGTTGTATTAGAATTAGGAAGAAAATCTTATTGGAAACTGATTTCAGGTTTCCATAAGGATTTGACAACTTATTTGTCTATAAATACTCACTAAGCTTTTGCTAGCAAGGGGAATGATCACACAATTTGTCTTGTGAGATTTTTGAGAAAAATCTTGAAAGAAAAAAAATACCAAAAATTCGTCCAAGAAAATAAGGGAAAAAATGGCATCTCTTATTTCTTATCTTGGGATGAATTTTTCATGGTGAAAAATTGGAATTATCTCAATAGACTTGTGTGTGGTTGTTTGGCAGTATAGCTAGCACTAATCTAGCTTAAGCTAATTGACCTTGGAAGTTCTAACTAAGGAGGTGTGGGACGACCTCACATTAGAGGCACGATGTACGCTACGTGGATCTCTTTGCCCATTCACATCAAATCTCCACCAAGTTCAAGGAGGTCTTCATGGATTGAGGTAATCTTCTTGAACTATCTCTATGTTACATGGATTTAATCAAAGGACGATCTATTAAAGGAATCAAAAAATTTAAATTTCCGCTGTGTTTATCTCCTTGATTCCTTACACAAACATCATTGGCGTGAATTATAATAGGAAAATCCTATACTAAGGGTTCGTTTAGTTCACTTAATCCTGGGATTAATCATCATTACTCATCCTTGTTATCCAGTGTTTGGTTTATTAATATAGTTGTAGGTTTGTTTTCTTGATAAGAGTAAAAGAATATGATAAATCATTATCCCCTCTCATAATTATCTCCGGATAAATAATACCAAAACCCCCCATGGGATGACTTTATCCCCTTCTTTAGAGAGGATTAAATTAGTTAACATGGATATCTAATCTAATTATAAAAATGCAACCAAACATTGGATGAGACGGTATAAGTCATCTAATCCTGTTTCATCTCATAAACCAAATGAACCCTAAATAATGTACGACTTAAGCCACATAGAAGATAACCCACATCCTTTATTTCAGGAACTCCCATACTCATATCTATGGCTTAGTTATATCTTGATTTATACAGTTAAACTTCTACAAATTAATAATTTGGAACTATACAAATTCTATTAATTTAAAAAAAATTAATGAATCAATAAATTAATAATTTATTAATTTATCAAGTGTACTTACAATTCAAAGAAATACTCATTTAATCAACTAATTTATTTATAAAAATATAAATTATGCTATTAATAAAAGGAGTGTAAAAGTCTAAGGAATATAAACCCATCTATATCTACTTGATTTGCAAGTATAACTTAATTCTGAAAATGTCTTCAATGTACGTAAGTAACTGATATCATTTTTCTACTATCAAGAGGTCAAAAAGACTTAGAAATACTAAATGATAAATGTTCACTTTCATTTTATTAAATGCACATAATGAATTGGATTAACAATATTATGTATATAAATGATAAGGAAGTCATCTTATAATACATAAATACAAAGTGTTTTTATATATCTCATTGTTAAATTATGACTTCTTATCTAAAAAGTGTTCATGCATCAACCATGACGGATCAAATGCGCAAAAGCATTATATGAGTAACAATTGACATATACTGAAAAACAATTGTCACAATGGGTTTCTATAAAAACAATGATAGACGCATAGTTGAAGAAAATATAATATGTAATCTTAGTGAACTATTAATTTGTAATATGAATGGGACAAAAGGGCTATGTAAAGTTTTCAAAAAATTTATTATCTTGTTATTTTATCAAAATTAGTAATTTAGCCTATTGGCCCAAGTAGGGACATGAGAAATTTATTATTTAATAGAGATCATTAATTTATCAAGTATTAATTTATAATGATTTTACTATAGTGCTTTTTACAGAGATGCAATTTTATTACTTTTGGCTTGGCTGATAAACTCGATTTAATTAGTTCGCAAAATAAACCCGATCCAACACTTATTAAATCAAACTCAATTTGAGTATCAAATGACTTATTCATCTTTTAGTTTTAATGGAGATGCTCCCTTTGGTAATTGTTTTGTGCTATTCTTTTGTTAATTTGTTTATTTTTATTTCTTTAGTCTCTGAATATATAAGATATAAAAAAGACTCGATAAATAATTGTTTTTGTTTGATTTTCATTTCAAAAGCTGGAATTGTTTCCTAAGGACAATTGTTTTGTCAAAGAAGGTTCAAAAGAAGTATCAATGCTTAAAATTATTTGGGAAGACTGTATTGGTTACTAATTCTTATAGGCCATCTTGTCCAACTCTTTTGACTTACAAAATGCAGTCACCTAATGACAATGATGGAAAATCGCCACAGCCATTGCCTTGGAATTTCCCACAATATACTAACAAGGTGGCTTCGGATGTTGTTGGGGTAACCTACCATTTGGAACAGATGCTACTTTGTTCTTACCTCTAGGTGGTGAAAGATCAAATACTACCAAGACAAATCCTCCCCCATCTTCGCAATGGTGAAAAAGGGAAGAGCAATGAGTTTGTCTGAACTTGTAGTCAATCTTGTTTTAGTTTTTTTTTTTCTTTGTTTTGGGCACCTCATCAACTTGGAGGAAGAATAGGGGGATGAAGAGGGAAGCTAAAATGGTGGCCATAGACGGGGGTCAAGTGCAGTGGTACAGGTGAGATGTGGGATGGTGGAGTGTGGTGGTGGGAGGAGGAAAGTGATGTACATGTTTTTTGGATTTCCTTTTAATTTTAAGACAAGAGAATGGTTCTAATATTTGTTGAAAGAGGAAACATGATTCACCAAAATTACCCTTTAAAAAATTGTCACGTGCTACGCTTGTGACTAATTCCGGCCAAAATTCTTCCGGAAAAGTGAAAAGGGACTAAAATTAATTATTTTTTATTTATTAGGGATTAAAATTAATCATTTTTGTACCAAGGGACTAAATTTTTATATCAGTGATATGTAAGGATGAATTGTGCAGTTTTCCTTTTTTTATTCTTCCGATGAGTTAATCAATTTAAAATCCAAGTCATAAATTGGGGAAATGATGAGATAAAATCTATGACTTTCATTTTCCTTCATTTATACATTTGTTAAATATAAAATAATGAGGTAGTCAAATTATATTATTGTAATCCAATGCATAGAATATCACATTTTATTCATAGATATGCATCAAATCTTACTATAACGCAATAATATTTTGTTGTCCTATTCCTAATGCGCACTCAATAATACATTAACGGCTTTGAATAGAAAACCAGAAACATTTGAGGTCTCTTCCTAAAATCTTTCCAGGCTGCAACTCCAATTTAATCAGCAAATTATGTATTAAACCTTATAATCTTCCATCACCGTCTTTTCTTTGGCTTTGTTGGAAAAGATTACACTTGCAAACCCAGGTGGAATCGAACATTGACTTCCGGGTTGCATTTGATCATTTGACTATTATTAATTTGGGTGATCATTTGATCATTGCCCTGTGTCTGGTTTTGATGATGAGTCTTGTGCTTGATGATGGTGGCGGAGGCAGAGTAGTTGGCTTGGATTGGGCTTTAAATCTGAGGTATTGATGGATTCGTGGAGGAACATCATTGTCATGCCAGTGGCCACCATGATTTGAAAATGCACACATTGACTAGTATTACTGTTTACCACCCTAACTCTGAAACCATACGTCATTCATGAGCCGAGCAAATTGCAACAGTGCCATTGATCTAATGCTATATATATTGCGCCCCTGCCTTTTGTGTTGTGGACACAGGGCAAACAGGTAAAAATCTACACAGGTAAAACGTAGCACTAACAAAATGAGCTCAGCAGCAGCAGGTGATGGGAAAGTGGTGTGTGTGACCGGAGCTTCGGGATACATAGCTTCATGGCTGGTGAAGCTGCTGCTTGAGCGGGGCTACACTGTTAAAGCTTCCGTTCGAGATGCCAGTTAAGTCATTTTTTCCTCCTCATGTACTGTCTCCGTTGTGTGCAGATTTTGATTTCTTGTTCTTCTCTTGTTGGCAAGTAGATTTTCTGCCATGTGTTTGTATTTAGGACTGTATGGACAAGGCTGAGTTTGGATTTGGAGCATCTTGCACCCTGTACTTCAGGGTCAGTTGCAGCGTTATACGCCCTGTGTTCATCTCTATCTGCACTTTTATCCCCCAGTACTTAATGGTAAAAGGCTGGTGGTCTAACACTATAAATGCCTTTAGCGGTTTCCAATTTTGGCCAAAAAAAATTTTTTTTTGTAGGAAAAAGGGTATAAGCAAAGGAAATTTCTATGATGTTATTGTGTCCATAATGCAACCCCCTTAATGCTTCCTTCCATTGCTCCCTTTTGCGTTTAACAATTCATTTTATTGTTGCTTTGGGATTCTTCCATTATTTACTCCGCGTCCATCTCTCCTTAAATATAGCCATGGTGAAAACATGATGGGCTTGGCTTTATGTGTAGCTGTCTAAACCTCTCCTTGCTGCAATCATGCCACAGATGATCCAAAAAAGACACAACATTTAACTTCACTTGCCAGAGCAAAGGAAAGGCTTCACTTGTTCTCGGCAAACTTATTAGAAGAGGGATCCTTTGATGCAATAGTTGAAGGATGTGAAGGTGTTTTCCATACTGCATCTCCAGTTCAACTTTCAGTTAGCAATCCCAGAGGTATATTTTCTTTACCAAGCTGGAAATTCTTTATTGTCAATAAGAATTGCTATCTATTCAATGGAATTTGAAATTCTTGACATGCTATCTGGAATATTTAGTTTTACTGCTTTTTTACTATATTCCTCTATTGTTGGCCAATACTGCATTTCCACTTGCTTTTTTGGATGATGTATATTACTTTGGACTTTGATTTAGATGATGTTAAAGCATCAATTGACTGCAAATAGGGAGTTTCTTATTTCCAATTCTATGGCTTCATGACATGTTTTGATTTCTGTTTTATTACAGTGAAAAAATATTTCTTTAAAGTTGGTCACTGTAAGAAGACTGTGATATGTTCTGTGCTTCATTATCTTGGATAACTATATATGAGATCTCTAGTATATGATTTAGCTATTGCTACGTCAGACATACAATTAGAAGAATGTTAATGTTAGGCAGTGAAAAAATTAAGAGTTAAGCACATTCCCATGGTCTACAAATGGGCTTGTAGACCAGGTCTATCCGATTATATTTCTGCATAGGTCAGTCGGTGTAAGGTGCTAGAGCTAGGTTTAAGCTTATCCCTGTAATAAATAAGTCCATGCTTTGGCCAGATAATATGTTAGTCAATACACAATTCTGGTTTTTGAGTATGCAGTTTGTAACAATTAAGAATCTCATAGCAACTGAACATACATTTGAGGATCTGCAGATTGTGTGCATCTTCCTTGGTTAATTGATTAATATCTGCTAACGATTGTGCCTTATGGTTTTATATAGTGTGCCTATTCTTGTTCATTTCTCTAATTGTGTTTGTGGGGCTCCCCTTAAGTAACTAGAAGTTTGATTTTAGTCATTTCAGTGAACAAGGCTATCTAGCTTATGGTCCATTGATTCATAGGCATCAAAAGAAAATTGCAAATAAGTTCGATAGTGAACCCTTTATTGCTTGCTGTTTATTTTTCTGGTAGGCATTGTAGGAGCAGCACCTTTTCTATTTTCTATCTCTGTGTTTTTCAAGCCATGATTTCATTGTAATTAGCTAGCTGATGTTTGAAACTTCCGGGGAACCAGTTCTGAGACGCGTTTCAGTTGTTAGTTATTACTGTGGTGGAAACATGGTCTGGTAAAGGTTACAGCATGTATGGTAAAATCCAAAAACAGAATACCAACATGATTGTGCAGGATGCAAGCACAGGCTTATCTCTTGGCTAATAATGACTTCGTTTTTTGCTCTGTCTCATTTTCCAGGCAGAACTACTGGAACCTGCAGTAAGGGGAACACTCAATGTGCTACGGTCATGTGCAAAAGTTTCATCTATAAAAAGAGTTGTTATAACATCTTCTCTGGCCGCAGTTTCAAATAATAGAGAATTAAAGAAGAACGTGGTAGTTGATGAAAGTTGGTTTTCTGATCCATCATATTGTGAGGAGCGGAAGGTATGTTATCATCCATTTCCATCCGCTAAATTATGTATATATGGAATGCTAGATTTCAGTAATTTCAACCTGTTGTTGGACAAAATCTGAGGAGCCTAGTCCAAGTATGGAGAAAATTAAGATAGGATCTTCATGGCTTCGTGGTGCTTTTTATAGAAAAAAGGATTTTTTTTGGGGTCAATGTAAATGACAGTACCCTTTGATTAAGGGCAGGTCAGGAAGGTGGATCCTATTTCTTTTCTTCTTTGAAGTAATAACTTAGCTTTAATTGGAAAGAGATAAAAAAAGTATGGAATAGTCAACCACGCATCTCCTAAGTGAAGCTGAAGAATCAAGTTCCACATTATTGTCTGGAAAGGAATTGCAGCGTGATCAATGTTTGCTTGCTCAGATGTCAAGGAACTTCTGCTAGAAAGTCATGAATATGGCTTGATCAGTCACAAGTCAAATTCCCTTGTCATTCTGTGTTGACTCGTGAATGAAGAGATCTTACTATCAGGAGTATGTTAACACTGTGGTACCTTGCATCATCCCTTGCATATAATTAAATTAAAGTACATTGGTGAGTCTTGAGGAAAAATCAACGTCATTGTTTGGATCCTTGAGAAATCCACTTAAAGTACATTGCTTGTCCAATATGGACGTTTTCAATTTGTGCTTTATGGCCACATCAGTAGTAGCTCCAAATGATGGCATTGAAAAATTTTAACCATTACTTATTAATTGATTCTAAAAACTAATTTATTTTCAGTTACAAAGTAACTGACTTTTTAACAATTTTTATGGTGCAGTCTTGGTATGCACTTTCAAAAACCTTGGCAGAGGATGCTGCATGGAAATTCGCAAAGGAGCATGGCATTGACATGATCACAATTAATCCAGGATTTGTAGTTGGTCCCCTCTTGCATCCGTCTATTAATCTAAGCACAGAAATGGTTCTCCAAATAGTAAATGGTATGTTACGAGTTGTATTAGATGATGCTCATCTGTGTTACGAGTTGTATTAGATGATGTTCGTCTGTGTTTTATTATAGCTTTATCATGCACTAAAAGGTTCTTTGTTATGGTACAACAAAGTATCAATGACACTAATAAAATTGTAAGGCTCTGCTAGCTTATTGTTGTAAAGGAATACATAATTGACGGACATTGATAGAAATGTGAACTGATATATCGAGTTGTCTGGTCTATCAACTGGTGATGCCAAAAAGTTTTGCTGTCCAACCATTTGTTTGAAATTCATGTTGCTTGCATCTGCTATGCTTTGACATTGAGATTCCATGCAAATTTCAGGAAGAAAACACTTTTGGTATTGAAGATGTTATAACTTTGTCTTCCTTGAGGAATTTTTTGGGAAGGAACTGACAGAAAAAATTCATTCTGTGTTGTCACTGCTATGTCTTAAGGCTACTTTCTAAACTCTTTGAGCCAAATGGCCATCAATTTTTTCGGAACTAAAAATTGGAAATAACATTTGTTTGCCTGTCTAGAGAAGAGATGAAAAGACTATAATATATATGTTTAAAGATCTCATTAACTTATCACTGAATGCAGGGGCTGAAGCTTTTCCTAATGCAACTCTTAGATGGGTTGATGTTAGAGATGTTGCTTATGCGCATATTCTTGCCTTTGAAATCCCTTCTGCAAGTGGAAGATATTGTCTGATTGAGAGATCAGCACACGCCTCTCAGATCATCAAGATTTTGCGCAGCCATTATCCTACACATAAATTTTCAGATAAGTAAGTCTCTCTTCCCTTGTCACTTTTGTCAGTTTGTGTCCTTATAGGTTGTTGATGGCAATGTGCACCTTCAAGATGTATCACATACTTTTGTTTATACTTAACAAAAACAAAGTACATACATCAAATCTAGAATTTTCTGAATGTTGGTTCTCATGTTCTAATCAAATGAGCTCTTTCTCAAGTTGATATCCAGAATTAGGTTCTTCTTAGGACTAGTATCATCAAATTGGTTTCCTCTGCAGATTATAGATAATTGAGTTTTAGGTGATGGAAATGAATTTGATTCAGGTCACCTAAGCTTCAGTTTGCTAGGTTTTTCAAATTGCAGGGACTTTGGCTCAGCCAACATTTTCCGATTTTGTCTTTTTCTAGTTTTAGTTCATATGGAAAGTTCAAAACTTAATTACATAAACAAATCCCTTCCATTAATCCATGCCATTGGCCCTTTGATATAAAGGTAAATAGATTATAATAGGAGTTCTAAACTAAATTTTGTTACCATATATTAGAGAAATTTTGTATAATGGCAAAATGCTCGCGAAGCACTATTGTCTCCTGGAAATTTTGTAGAGTTTAATTTTATATTAGCATTACTTGTTAATTCTAAAATTTTTTAACATATTACAGATTATCAGACAATAGCAACCTTATTCATCCAGATCACACAGTATCCAACGAGAAGGCAAAGAATTTGGGAGTTCAATTTATTCCTTTGGAGGTCAGCTTAAAGGATATGGTTGAAAGCTTCAGGGAGAAAAATTTAGTGAGCATCTAAGCCAAAGTATTGTTGTGTTGTATTTCAACTACCATTGAATAAATGTGAAATGTTATCCTTGTGAGAAATGGTACATGAGTTCATTCATGTAATTTGTCATTTATTCTTCACACTAATTTGGTAATAGGCAATTCAACTTTCATGTTTATAAAGCAGGCAACTTACTGCAGAGTTGTGGTATGAATATAACCACGCTTTTTGCTATGCTAGCTATGGAATATAACTGAAAGCCTTTATCCCAAAAAATAAAGGCAAATCCAAATTAATCAAATGCAATTTGATGTTAAATATGAAAGGCACTACATAGAGGGAGGAAAAACATCGTCGGTGTCTAAAAGTTTTGGAAATATTTGTTGATTTGAGAATGTATGAATTGGCAAAGTGGGGAGAGCATATGTAAATCATAAATGTGTTGTAACTACCAAGAACTGAAAAGGCCAAGACTTTTAATAATACAAGCACAAAAATACGTGTATCTTATGTTGTTGTATGTTACTTTTTCAAATGATGGTCGACAAATTGCTTGCAAAAATTTATAAAGAGGAAAAATATTCCAACTGTGAATGTTTGGTATGTGAATGTTTGTTGGTACAAAAAATCACACAGCGGAAGTAATACTAAAATCTTACGAATAAGACAGGCATGGAGGATAAAAGAAATTTATTCCAAAAAACTAATTTTTCTCAACTACAAGTGTAGGATTTCAAGTCCTTACATAGATAAACATAGCTACAAATCCTATAGATAAACATAGCTACAAATCCTATTCTAATTATGATACTAAAACTTGACTCGATCCTGTTTTCTAAACAGAATTTATACCCAATTTTAACCTATTTAACAAATAATAAATCAACTTCTAAAACTAATAAAATTCTAAATATACTTGTTTTAAAATATGCCAACGATGCCTCCCTTAAACCACGTTTTTGTTCTCGTCATCTCCAATGCCATCACGAGTTTGAAACACTTTTGCAACCTCTGTAGTAGTATAACTAACATGTAATTCCAATTTGCAGCAAATCTTCAATTTCTTTTTCACTCGCCAAGGCAAATAAAACCTGTATTTCGGATCCAATTTTATTACTAAATCGCCTTGATCAAAAAAGGCATACATATTGACCCATTCACAATTAGGGCCACCATATTTTCTTGAATAATGATAATCCACACAAATTTCAATTGAAAAACATGTCTTTCATAATCTTTTTTATGACAATAATTTTCACCATTGATAAATTCTCTCACCATGGCAATTCAAAATAATTTACCTACCTTCACAAATAAATTTTTCTTTCCTGCTTGAATTCTTGGCCTCCCTAACTTCAAACTTGATCAAATTCTACTGTAAAATGAACCATAACAATTTGGCAGGATCTTTTTTTTATCACTGCCTACCATCAACAATTTTGACAGAGTCCCTCTTTTCAAACCTTTGTCCAATTAGGGTCACTTTTTTCCCCAATTTCAATCAACAAACGAGTACTCTAGACCAACCCTTGTGGTCTAATCCTTCAATATGAGTACTTTACCACAACATATGTACTCTTCTATGGCACAGATTTATCTATCACAAATTTTTTAAACTCTCCAATCACTGCAGATACCCTAGGATCAAACTCTTGAATCTCGAACTCTGATATCACTTGTTAATACAAAAAATCACGTAGTGGAAAATCACGTAGTGGAAGTAATACTAAAATCTTAACAATAAGACAGGCACGGGAGGATAAAAGAACCAAGAAACTGATCTTTCTCAAACAAGTGTAGGACTTCAAGGGCTTAAATAGAGAAACATAACTACGAATCCTATTCTAATTATGATACTAAAGCATGACTCGATCCAATTTTAACCTATTTAGAGAAATAGATTTTGATACCCAATTCTAACCTATTTACTAAATAATAAATCAACTTCTAAAACTAATAAAATTTTAAATATGCTTGGTTTAAAATATGCCAACAATGTTCAAGAAATAAACACTAAAGCTGCACAAAAGTGAGTGCATAATTTACTTCATCCTATTACTTGCTTGAGTTCATATACCATGGTGAAAGGTGACTTGATCACTTGTGCTTGATTTGTGTTTGAGTTCATATACCATGGTGAAAGGTCACTTGATCACTTGTGCTTGATTTGTGTTTTGTTCTATACATTATTTATAAATCAAAATATTTAATAATAAGTGCACATTCATACTTGTATAAGTATTAGGATATATATGTCTCAAGTGATAAAACTTCAAACGAAATCCCACTTATCTTGGAACTTTATGAAACTTAATTGTTTTACAGCTTGATAAAAAATATGAAATAAAAATATTTTCATCAAAATATGTTTTACATCCTCAAATTTTTACCCTTCTATACCAAATTTTATGTAATACAATTTTGCAATAGGTTAACAATTGGGATTGCATAAGGACATTTCGTTTGCATGTAGTTTTCTTCTCTGTCCTTAAATTAATAAGGGACATGTTTATGTTCTTTGTTTTATACCGTAATGATACTTGATAAGCATATCAAAAGCAGAGAATGCACCCAATATAAAATTTTACACTTAAGTTCAAATAATTTCCCATTTAGATTGTAATTTTGTGGAGTTTTTATAGAAAAATGTGCTACAACAACATAATTATGTGAGAAAAAAAAAGATAATTATGAAGTCTGTCAAGGAAATATTAAAAAAAAATCATGAACCCCAAAAATTAGTGTATTAATTACTATTTTGTATGTTCTACTATATCTGAATTCACACTTTGTCTTCCTAAACTTTGTGTTCTTATATTTTAATCCTTATATAAAATTTATCGTACTTTAGTTTTTAAACTATAAATATGTTCCACTTTAATCTATAAAGTATAAAATCTTTCTCGTCCTATCAATGATTTTATTTAAGTAGAACAAATCTTATATTTCAGAGACAAAAATATATGTTTTATAGAGATAAAAATGAGAATCTGAGTATATTAAGGAAAATTTTGAAATATGTTTACATATCCAGGAAAGAGGTATGGAAAGTAAAAATAAATGGCTAATAAATATGCACATCATGACTGTACAGAAAACAATATGGTTAGGGAGCTGAGACATGTAAGTTCCATAGCGAGTTGTGATGTTCCAATCTGTTGTCAATGTACACATGTGTGTGTATACTCGCCAAACCTTAAGTTGATTGCGAGCCTTAAGTTGATTATGAGGATTGAGGGGACCTTGGAAGCTCCTCGTCAGTGCCAAAAGAACTTTGTATTGGAACTTTAAGCAAAATGCACAAATTGAGGTTGGTACCCTACTGCAAGGACCAAAGTGCAAAAAGGAATTTGCACTGGAACTTTAAGCAAAATACACAAATTAGGCTTGGTGCCCTAATGCAAGAACTAAAGTGCGAAAAGGTAGGATGGAGACTAACAGGGAAGAGGCGATCTATTGAATGAACGTCTCATGTAGAGTATTCCATCCAGTCTCAACAAAACCGTCACAAAACATTCACAAAAAATCAGGAAAATGTTTGATTAATGTTTTTCCAACCATTTTCTCTCGCCATTATTTCCTCCTAAAATTTTCACATCCTCACCTTTAGCTTGGCACCTCTTTTTTAAGTGAAAGCTTCAAGTTGGCTTTAAATCCTACTGCCCCATATTATGCCTTGAAAACTCAGTCAAATTATCTCAGCAAGTTTTAATTTTAAATTTTATCACTATTATAGCAAACTAGTAATTACTGTGACAGTGGGCATTTGTCTATTCTTTATGCTACAAATGTTATCTTCTAAGGACAATTCCCTCTAATACATGATACATATGTCCAAAGTGAATCTTTTTATATATATATTTTAAAAAAATATACTTACTTAACCAGAAGTCTTTTACTTTAATTCTACATATAAGTACACTGTAATGTGTACATACATATATATATACATGTATGTACATGTGTGTGTGTGTACTACATGCATATTAGATGTATGTGAACATATATGTGTGTGTGTATACATAGATATGCATACATACATACAAACCAAATGAATAATTTATTTTTTATATGTTAAATCTCTTACACACTGACAGCGTATGCATCAGCAGGTCTAGATGTTAAATATATAAAGCTTGGTTCTCGAATTAAAATGAAATGATACGACATGCATCTAGATCCATTAATATATACACTGATAGTGCAAGAAATATTAATCCTTTTAATATATATATATATATATATATATATATATATATGCTCTACATACACATACGCCTTAATCAGTAATTCTTGACTGCTGAATATCGTCGCCTAGCTCTGACGGTTTTAGATTTTCGGTTTCTTCATCGATCGCAAGAAGTATTTGAAGTTTGAAGTAAGGGTTTTGATCTGAAGTTCTCAAAAACCTGGACTTTTTTTGTTCTGTAAAGTAAAGTTGATGGAAAGGGGTTTGATTTGCCGTTGCACTTATTCCAACACACCTTGACTTTTTTGCCCCTGTTTAATTAGACCCTTCAATTATTTTATTCTATCTCCGGTTGGATTAGGCAAGAAACTCGTCGGAGTGACTCGGATGGCGCGTTTTAAATAGTTGAGTGACCTTTCTGGCCAAAAAATAAGTTTGGTGACCAACCGGTGCAACTTTAAAAAGTTTAGTGACCTTTTTCGTGATTCACTCTAATGACATTCATGGGATAATAATACTCTTATGTTCCTTCAAGGAGGCAAATCGATATTGTAGAATTCTTATTTTTTCTAAATTTTTCCTAATAGGGAAGGAGTGGCATTTAAGAAACAAGGAAGGAAGAAGGGGATTTCAATTTAAGACCTCTATATCTTGAGACCTGAATCGTAGAATTCTAATTTGAGAATCATGGCACAATAGAGTAGAAAATTTGTTACATGCTTATTTAGGTATTTGGTAAAACATTTAATTAATTTGAGAATCTTGGGCTTTAAATCCAGCGTCTTCAATTTGAGAATTCATTATATGTAGATCAAATTTTCTATCAATCTTCACACATTCTCATGTGAAGTGTGAGTAAAGTTTGAAAAAATTAAAAACAAAATCATGCACTTGTTAAAAATCTTAAAAGAAAAGGTTTCTTTGGCTTTAAAACTGTTCTTGTTAACAATTAAAAAAAATTATCTTATCATCTGCCAATAGAAAATCTTAATTTCATAGATTAATTGGCAAATACTGTTCAACTTCACTAAAATTGAGTTATGCAAAATCTGAGAAGAGGTTTTTTTTTTCCTTAAAAAAACTCCTATTCTTTTTTCTTATAATTTTGATTTATTTTAATTAGATAAAACTATATTAAATGCTTCCATTACATACTTACCATGTAATTCTATGTACATCTATCAAGTAGCACCATTTCCTAAAACCAAAACATTTAAAAACCTGCCAAATTTATGCATGATTACAATTGAAAAAGATATAAGTTACTATATTGAAATAGGAAATAACAACATTTTAAATCCTTCAATTTTGGCAAAAACACAATTAGAACAATAGATTACCAAAATTATAAGAAGTATCAATTTCAAGAAGGAAACACCATTAATATTCCAACCCTTCTTTGGGTGAACCCAACATATATAAATATGTAAAAACTATCCAACATAAAGTACAATATCAAAAATTACAAAATTTAGAAACTTTAATTAAAAAAAGTAACCGACAATCATCCAAATCATTCAAATTGAAAGAATTTAATAACAAACTAGAAAACAAGTTTTGAATAGAAATAACAATACATTAGTCTTTCGATTTACACACATGAACTGCAATATATATATATATATATATATATATATATTAAACCCAAAATATAATATAAAAGGAAGTTATCCAATGATTCAAATAAAGAATCATGAAGTAAAGAAAATATGATGAAAGTTTTATTCTTATCTATGTACTAGGACATACCAAGCAAGTTTCTTTTTTGTTTCTCAAGATCTCTATTATAAATAAATACACGTTTCTCTTCTTCTGATTTTTAAATCTCACTTTCTAATATATATGTCTTCCAATGAAAAATAAGAAAATAACAAACATACATGTGACTTTTACCTTTATATTATCATGCAATCTATACTATGAGAAAAAGTGATAGAATAAGATCAAATGAATGATTACACGAGATAGGCATAATTACGAGTCTTCTCAAGTATCATACTTTTTTAACAACTAAATTTAATAATTTTTATTCAATATTTTCTTTATAATAGCAGGCATACTAGGAGGGATAGGAATGTAAGTGAGACATTTTGGTTTCAACATTCATTATAAAAAAAAAAGAAAAAAGAATCAAGCATACTATAAGAAGGGCCTGAAAGGAAAAAAAATTGGATTCTGAGTAGCCAAAAAAAAAAAAAAAAGGATTTTGAGTAGCAATATGTACTAATAATTATTTTTTCCTTCTTAATTTCTTTTTTTCCTCCATCATACATAAATATGCAACACAGTATTGCAACTTTTTGAATATAAAAGTCAGAGATAGTAGTTTTTGTTTTACTTTTTTGAACAGAATATTGACTTGCAATTGAAATTTAATTTTATTTATTTTATTTGTTTTGGTTTCATATTACGATAGCTAAAGTTAAGCATGCATTGAAAACGCAAAAACAAATTCAAGGTCATGGGTTTTTTTCTAATTCAAAATTTGCCTTTTTAAATTTGAGGTTGGGGGTGAAGTAAACTTCTTTCTCCAATAATTTATCACCATTAAGTTTAAATTTAATATAAGTTTTTATTTTTTACATTACCATTTTACCAATTAAATTTCTTTACAACAATACGAGAATGACAATATGTTTACTTACAATTTAATCAAATACTAGAGAAGTTAGGACTCTTGGATCAATGGTAGTAATATGCTGGTCACAATTACTTTATAAATATTATAACTATATTAATTTAAGAAATATTATTGGTATATAAGAGTAAAAGTTAAATGTTTAAATTTGTAATATTGTTCAATAAAAAGTTTGGATTAATAAGGGTACGAGTAACTATTACTTCTTTTATATTAGATAACCATTAAATATAAGGGCTTTTTGGATTGGGTGTATTTTGGAATATTTTCAAATCTTTACTGTAGATTTTGTATTTTGAAAATTTTATAGATGTGATGCTTTTAAGTTTTTTAGCTTGCTTTCAGAAACTACTACCCTCTTCATTTCCTTGACATACTAGCAAATCATTGCGTCTATTATCTTTCTACTCTTCTATCCTCCTCATTCTTCTTTATTATTTCTCTCTTATTCTCACTTCTTTCTTTCCAAATTTCATTAAGGGAGATGAGTAAGGAAAAGAAGGAATGTAGTTGAACAGGATGGTAACTACTATGGTAGGGGTTGCAAGAGGGAAAATAGGAAGTGTGGACAAGGGATGTTAGCAGGATATGGGGAACGAGGGATGAAGGATAATGGTGAGGATAAGAGAGATAGAGGAAGGGAAAAGGAAGGAGGGGGAAGGATCGGCAATGGACTGTCAGGGGGAGATATAGTGGGATGATAGTGGAATGAGAGGGGATGAAAGTGTGGCAGGGGTAATAACGGTGAAGGTTGAAGGGGTGATGATGTGCCAGAATAGTAATGTGTTATTTTGAATAATTTTTTTTGATCTTTGATATGCTTTTGGGATTTTTTTTGAGAGGTTATTGTAGATTTATCAATAATAGAGACTAATGGCCAAAGGGAGTTACTGTTCACCAAGTTTCGTCGTCGTCACGTGGCTCGCAGGTGAGTCGTTATTCCTATTCATGTGAGGCGCTGATGTTGTCTGTTTCCAATGTTCTTTTGTCGCCTCTACCTCCGTCTCGTCTCATCTCATCTCTTTTCTCTCTAGGGTTAGCTACACAAAAGACACCAGTACCTCTCTGCCGCTTCTCCCATCCCGGCCTCTCTCCAAAATTATAATGCAAAATTCTTTAGTACCCTTAAGCCTCCTTGCTCTTAGCTTATTTTTTTTCCTTGTAAGCTTGCAGCTTTCTTGCTCTTAGTTTCAACACCACAAGTGAGAGAGAGAAAAAAAAATTGAATCAGAGAAGGAGATGGAGATTGGAGAAGCTGGCGTTGGAATCCTTTGGAGCATGCGGACGGTATCATTTCCAGTTCAAGGTTTGGAATATTGGTTCAGGGCTTTTCTTTGTTTGCCCCAAATTTATAATATGTCTTTGTTTTCTCTAATTATTCTCATTCATTGTATCCCTTTTTTCCTCCCTAGAAAGCTTTTTCATCCTCCATTAGGCATGGTAAAATTCTTATCCTTTTCAGGTCGGATTATTTTTTTATATTGTTGTTCATCATTTTTCTTGCCCTTTTCAGATCAGGTTACTTTTTGATATTGTTATTATTTTTCATTTTTTTAAATCCGCAGGCATGCAATACATGTCGGATTATCCACATTTTCATATGGATCGGTTACGTCATCAGTTTCCCATATTAGCGTGGGACCCATATCATACACCGAAGGTGAAAATTTTCCAACTTCATTTTATTGATTCATTTTTTAGTTTACTTTTCTAAACAATTTTAGTTGGGGGGTCAATAAATTTGGCAACTATTTAACTCAAATATGACTTTTGTAGAATTGGGAGCTTGATTAGCTATCTGCCGCCAAGAAATGAAAATCGAGAATATGACAAAAAGGAATAAGTACAAGTATTGCATATCGGATGATTCATTTGTATATTAACTTGAAATGAAGCTTTGATATCATAAACATATGCTCATTATTGATTTTTCATGGTAGTCTTATAATCTTGCAGTTGACTATTTTTGTACTTTTGTGTGTGTGTGTGTGTGTATGTCGAATACTTTTGTCCCTCTTATGCGCTCTCCTGAAATTCAGTGATGATGAGATTACACTTGCATTTGCAGTTTTTTGTGCTGTGATTCTGGATATGACATTCACTTGTCATCAAACTTGATGATTCTACTGTGTTGGTAAGCCTTACTTGTGGGAGCATTTTAGGCATTGCATCATCAATTGTTGAGTCGATTTGGATTCTCAAATGGCTATGTAACTTCTCAACCATCTTAATGTAGTTAAATTATCACAACATTTTATTACATTACAACTGTTTGATACTCAAATTAGCTATCACAGGCTCATGATGAAAAATTGTCCATCTAAATTCAAATTTGGGTTTTTTTTTTTTTATTTCATACAAAGGATAGATATCCTGATAGCTATCACAATTTTTTCCCCCTTGGTATGGGGAGGGTGGATATCCTGATATGCATGGCAAACTAATTATGCCCTAAGGTTGTTTGTCATAGGTATGGAAGATTGTCACATTACATGTCATGTTCATTCTTTTTAGGGCACTCAAGACATATCCCTCAAGGAGTTTGGTTCTGCTCAGTAGCATTTTAACTTTATTTTCTATGCCATGTCATTTCTTAAAAATATTAATATGGATATGTCAAAATAGTTCATAGTGCTAATTTGATGTTATTCGCTCATTCAAATTACTGAAATGTTGACTAGATTACCAATGATGGAGAATCATCAGGCTTTTCTATAATTGTCTTTTGTTCTCTTTTGACGAATCATTGGTCTACTTGCCTTGGCCGGTTCTCCACCAAAGGTCATTTCCTGCCTTTTTGTAGACGGATAACAATATTAAGATTTGGTCAGTAAAAGTTGAAGTTTTGATATTTTCTTGAGTATTCCCAAAATTCAGGCTTCATGTTCATTAATCAATCATATTTTGACAGCTCATACTATAGGGACTTTGCTTATTTCTTTTACCATATAAAATGAATTTCCAAAATTATTCCTTATTGATTTGGTGCTTCCGGTTGTATTGCACTAAAAAGTGAACTTTATTAAGTTTGTTTTGCTAATTTAGATAATGTTGATTTATTTTTTTGGTCAGTTTATTTGTTGTTTCATTTTCTTGATCTCTTTTGTGATGTTTGTGTGCAAGCGGGTTTTGATTACTTACTGAGCTACAAAAGCACTCAAGAAAATAATATATTGATGTGAACCTTGAAATTTGGGTGCAAGTGCCCAACTTCATACATGATATACATCTTGTGGTTTGACTTGCTAGCATATTCATTTTTTATTTGCTCTTTATTCTTTTTAGAGTTTTTCCTAGAAAAGAAAAAGCAAGAGGAAAAAACATTCTTTTTCTCTTGTTTTCTACGGTTTTTTCCATTAATTTAAACACATGCGTTTGGAATTGGTTAAAATTGGAGCTACAGGTTTTATGCATTTAATAAAACCTCTGATTATTTCCATCAAATCCCCTTTATTTATTTTTTATGCTTTTTAAAATCAAATGCTGAGGCTTTGCTTGTTGCGGCTTGGCCTGTGAGAGATTCCGATAGCTATATTGGCAGCAATAATCCCAATGAGAAAGATGTATATATTAACATCATGAAGGCACACGAAGTTGCCGAGCAATAGGTTTTTCTTGTTTTCTCTGTGTTCACAGTTGTTTGATATATTTTGAATTGCCAAATTACCATGATAGTTAGCATTGCTGTTCAATTGTTTGTTGTGATGGAGGTCGGTAGTATGTCATTTAATATTTTTTTTGGATGGAAATACGAAAGTGATCTATTTGGAAAAGCGAATAAATATCCTAATGACGCCCTTGTAAAATTATGATGGAAACTGTTTTTTTATTGTTTAATTTTTTTTCTATTGGAAACTCTTTAATGAATAAAGAAAGTTTTTAAGAGTTAGGGGTGTAAATGCCATTGTTGAAGAGGTATATATTTGTTAATGAGTCAGGATAGGACGGAAATCTTGCTACATGAACGTGAAAAACTTTGATGGTGGTGGCAATAGCTAAAAGTGAGGAATCTAAAAGATATTTCTTGTAAAAGGATAGAAAGTTAAAGTCATAGTTATCTTTTATTTCTATGTTTTGCTTTTCTGTGCATTACACAATTATGATAATTAACTTCATCCAAAAAGAGATTCTTTGCATGTTTGCAGATGATCTGAAAGTGAAAAAGTTAACATATTTTGGTTTTAGTGTTTAGTTTTGTAATCCGATCTGGCAATCTAGCTTTTCTTGGTTTCTGACAATAGTGGGAAATGTTAATAGTAATTATCAATTAATGTTCTTGAAGCTTTCTTTATGTTAACAGCTTTTATCATTTCTATGCTTGAAGTAAGTGCAAAGAAGTTATCAGTGTTTCTGAAGGGAAATGGTCTGTAATTGTTGAAGACCCTTCCAAGGCTTTCATTTTGAATGTGGTTTGTTCTCTATCATTTCTTTTTTGCACAAAAATAAAGTATAAAAAATTTAAAATTATACTAATCCTTATAAATTGGTTTCTTTTTCCTCATGTAATCAGCTTAGAGGAGATGCACAAGATGCGTCTCTTCATCCTTGTATTGCAAGATGCATAGCCAAGGTACATTCTTGTAAATTAATGAATATTATAAAAAATTCAGGCTTCATTTTAACTAATCAAATTTTAGTTTGCAGGTTTTCAATTTTAAGTCATGGCAGTCATGGTAAAGTTTATAATTTTAAGTTATTGGAGTAGCTGGCAGTGATTTTGCAGACATAATTGGACTAACACAAGGACATAAATACATAAAGGTATGGAATGATGCATGGTTGCCAATTCTGACAGAGACAATCTTAGTGTATTCTATAATCTTAAATGAACATCATGTGGGTATAATTTTGGTGATGAAAGTCAAGAAGAAAAATGTGGTTTATAGTCTTGAAGTGCCTAGCAGGAAATGTTCTTATGATTTACAGAGGTTTCGATTTGTCTCAATAACTTAAATTATTTGATTGTTGCCAGTAGTCTACACTTTGGAACAAATATAGGAAAAGACAAAGGTTTTATTTTGATTTTAATTAAGTGATTAAGTAAAATTTACACACATGAATACTCTGTTATTGTTTAGTACATGAGAAAGATGTAGCTAGAAGCAATAAATGCTGACAAATCTGTCGTTAGTATATCATATCAGAGGTAGAGGCATGAAAGATTGTTGAATGGGCTATTATTTACATAACAAAAGTCATAAAAGTCATAAAGGTCATGCTTAAGGTACTGCACGCAGTTTCTTGAATTTACATAATCAAAGGTCTTACTGTCGTTTAGGAGATTGTACTTGTTTTCAGGTTTTGCTTGGTTTGAATCAGAGTTCCTTTCTTCCATTTCAATTGCATATATCAAGAATTTTTAAGGACTTAGCAAATATTATGGTCAATTTTTTTCTGATTAGATTAAGAAATTAAATTTTGCTGAATTTCTAAGTTTTATTTTGAATAATTTTGTTTCGGATATCACCCTCATATGTATAATCTTACTTGTTAAGGAAGGTAGATTGAAAGTTTTGGTCTCTCTTTGATTTGCTGATGTAAAAGCTTTTTATTTTGAATAGATAGTGAGTGTTACTTGTATTTGATAATCAGATAACGCAATGATGTCTATTGTGAATTTCAGGACATTGACAATTGAAGACCCAAAGGATGCTGCAAAAAGCCCTCGAGTGAGATGATTGATTCAGACAATACAAGAAGTCTCTTTAAGGCCTTCTTTTCAATTGAGAAGTCACTCTAGATTAGGATGATTAATTCAAATAGTAGCAAAGTCTCTTTTAAGGCCTTCCTTTTGAAGGGTGTTGTAAAAAATAATGTTGCAGGCAATTCATTAATTTATTGATTGGTCATTATGAGAAATGTTGTGTGGTATGGAATTGGTTGATGAAGTTGGTGAAGTCCAACTACGAGTAGGTTGAATTCTTGTTGTGGGAGTAACAGTCATCGAAAAATTTTAGTGGGATCAATTTTCCAATTGATCTTTTGTTTTAACTATATGAATAGTTCCTTGTGTGCTATTTATGATTATCACTTGCGTAAGTCATGTATTGGATTCATACCACCGAAACTAAAGTTGGGGATGCACCCAATGAATATGGAAAAAGATAACCATAACGAAACGATATTAGATTTTATCAATTTAATCTTCAAGCCAATAGTCATGTTGGTCTTATAGGTGACCTTTTTTTTTTATGACTTAATTGAGACAAAGCTAGCAATGTTTTTTTCTTCCCCTTGGGGAGATAATTGGGGCCAATTACTTTTGTTGTGATTTTGTGCTATAAGATTATATGAGGAATTCAATCAAATGTTTAATAACTGCGATATACGTTCCCAAATGGGCATGTAGAAATGGGCATTTAGGAGGACAATGTTACCGCGCGAGGGCATGTAGAAATGGGCATTTAGGAGGACAATGTTACCACGCATCGCGCGGTTTGTGCCTCCTAGTAGTTAAAAAAACATGTGTTTTTTGTTTACTTTATTTTTACAATATATGAGGTGGAAGCACCAAAAGCTTCTCGTGAGTATATAAGAGTTAGTTGTTAACGTTTAACTATGAAATGTTTTCAATGAAATGTTTTAATATTTTTTATCACCTTTTAAACTTTTCATCAAATTTTAATATTTTTTGAGAGGTTATTGTAGATTATTGCTTAAAAAATATTTGTTTATTTATTACTTTATTTTTACAATATATGAGGTGCAAGCACCAAAAGCTTCTCATAAGCATATAAGAATAAATTGTTAACATCTGACTATGTAATGTTTTCAAATAAAATATTTTAATATCTAAATTAGGAATTTGAAATAAACTATGTACTTATATTGGTGGATCAAAAATTCATTTGAACATATTAACTTACTTTTAGTATTACGCTTCTTTTCCAACTCTAATCATAAAGTCTATGATAGGAAAATTAACCTAATATTAAAAAATAGATTAAAATATTCAAATCTTTTTTTCTTTATTTTGATTTTATTTATAATTAAATATTTTGATAGAAATGTACGCCAAAATTATATTTTACTTAAACTTTTAATTTTTTTAACAAAAGCTTATTAGTTTTTTTGCTTAAAACTCAAAATGCTAGTTGCATTAAATTGGTCGATCATCTGGTGCTCCACTGCACGCTAATCAAGTTAGTGCATCAGCAACACCATTAGCATGATGTGGCAGACAAGTCAGCAAATGAGCCCTACTATATTGCCACGTGATCACAGGGGCCACTTGAACATTCATGGGCACTACATAACTTGTTGTTTGCTCTTAATTTTAATGATTTTTTAGCAATTACCAATACTTTCTTTTTAATGAATTAGGGACTTGTTTGGTACCTAAATTTTTATCCAGTTTTTCTTCTATAAGTTTTTTTTTTTAAAGGTTTAGCTATAGAAATCTCAAAAAACTCCCCAAATTTTTAAAATACACTCCTCGAAATACCCAAAAACAAACAAAATAATTCCCCTTCTTTCTTTTCTTTTTCTTCCTTCCCACCTCAACCCATCACCATCTCCACCCATCAGCTTGCCACATCCATTGGCACCGACTTTTCTTTTTCTTTCTTTCCTCCCTCTGTCCCTATCTTCCTCTCCTCCTTTCTCCCTACTTTCTCCCTTCCAACCTCTCTTGCCACCCCCTTCTTACCTACTCCCCTCCCTCTATCTCTTCTCCCTTGGTCACACCCAACCTTTTTGGTCACATGAGAAGGGGGAGAGGGAGAGAGAGAGGGGCAAGTAAGGGAGGGGGTGGCAGTGAAAGTAGGGAAGGAGGAGGAGGAGAGAGGGGGAAGGAGGAAGGAAAAGGAGGAGAAAGAGAGGGAGGAACGAAAGAAAATGACAAAAAAAAAGAGGCATTGTCCGGTAGAGGTGGTGGCTAGTTGACAGTGATTGGAGTAGTGGCAATGGTAAGGATGAAGAAGAAGAGAAGGAAAAAAAAGAAGAGATTAAAAAAGAAAAGAAACAAAAAAATAGAAAATTTAATAAAATAAAAAAGTTTTTAAATTTCTATGCAAAAATTTTTCTACAACTTTTATAATAACTTACAATCGAATTTTATATAAACACCTAAAAAACTCACTATCCAAACGAGCCCTCAGTTTACCTCTCCTTATGACCTTACCAAACTATCATGTCTACAAGTGGGCCAACTATAAGGTCCACAGTAGGTTCAACTACACTACCACAGCATTCTGGGACCCACATGTACATACACGGGAAAGTAGGCCTGTCAACGGGTCGGGTTCGGGCCGGAATTGAATATTCCAGACCCGAACCCGTTTAGTTATTGTTGTACCATACCACCAGAGACCCGGGTCTTAGAATTACCTTCCGCACCGACCTGTTCGGTCCGGATATGGTCGGTAGGCCCAGATGTGCCTTTAGCTCTTCTCATTTTCAATTTGTAATCTGAGCAGTAGTATGAGTTATTTAAGGTCCTATAACTTTATATTTTGTGGAAAACATTCAAATAACACTAGAAAAAGGTAAAATACCGACAATAACTGTAATAAAGTAGAAGATATCCGTCTAGTACTTTACTTGTACATAGCAAAAATAAAACTTTGAAACATGAGGACATTCTGCACCGTTGCCCCAACATTAAACAAGCACAGAGTAGTTGGTGAAGTTTGATATACTTCATAATCAGGACCACAATATGCTTCTGATACTCAATTGATCATGCCACTAGTAAGAAAAACTTTAAGTTCATAACCAATGAAAATTTTCAGGCCAGAAAATCCTTCTAAAGGACTAAGTGTCCAGAATACAATAATTATGTAATTACTCTAAAAGTCTTTCCAAAACCAATAAGAGTTGACATATAGAACAAACTACAACATCATGTTCAAGTGTCTTGTAGCCTTCAACAACCTTCATGGCTCTCAAGGTTCACAACTTTCTGCACATAAAAATAAGAAAAGATGTATATTGTAAACTAATTATACACAAAAAACAAATAAAAAAATCATATTAGTCTTACTCAAATACATCATCCTAACTTGATAACTTTGGAAGAATCACCCAAATCTTCAAGTAACTCTATGAAAACAAAGAGAAATAAATTAGATTGCCATATTCAACCAAACAAACTTTTAACGGATTTAAAAAAAATCAAGAAACAAATTATACAAACTTAAAATTTATGAACTTACTTCTTTCTTTTTAATGCTAACCAATCACCAAGTCGTTATCAAAGCTTCAATTACATCTGGAAGCAAAGAAGCACGATTCTCATCAATTACCCTTCCTCCAACACTAAATGCCGATTCTGATGCTACAGTAGTAGCTGGAATTGCAAGAATGTCACGAGCAATCTTACTAAGAACAGGAAGTTTTGGGCTATTCGTCTTCCACCAGCCTAATATGTCAAAATCCTCTTTTCTCGGAAACACGGGCTTATCCAAGTATAATTGCAATTCAGATTTTTGGTGGGCAAAAATAGTAGAAGAACAGGATTCCTTATACCATTTATCAAAATCAGACAACTTATCTTCATCATCTTCAACATCCATATTCTTTTTACTAGAGGTCCCCTCTTCTATATTGTCTCTATCATAACTCAAAGAAGGAGCAAGATCACCTCCATATTCAACAAACAAGTCAGCAACAGCACTACGGACCCTATCCACGTATCTGTAACCACTTTCTCCATAAAGAGCATTATAGTAATACTCTACCAAAGCCAACTTAAATCTAGGATCAAGTACCACAGCAATAGCCAACACCAAACAACATTCCTCCCAATATTTTTCAAATTTAGATCTCATAGGAATAGCCATTTCCCGAATAAAATCATGCTCACTAAGTTCCCATTGCCTCAACTTAAGACGAAGATTGCATATATCAGGAAAAAAAACATTTGCTGTGGGGAAATTACTACCACTAAAATGACATGTGGCTTCATAAAATTTTTTCAAACAGTTATGAACAACACTTGCCACTTTCCAATCATTTTCTGATGGATTTAACTTATAATTTCTGTCTATTTGTTCTAGACGGCCAAAAGCTTCCTTCAAAGGCAAAGCAGTCTCAAGCATCAAGAAAGTAGAATTCCATCTATTAGACACATCCATGCCCACTCTTTTTTTATTTTTCAGCTTACATTGGTTGATTGCATTCTCAAACTTTTGATAAGAAGAAGGAGACCTTTTCAGGTATTTTAAAGTCTCTCGGATCTTGTGAAGCAAACTACCAACAATAGCTAATCCATCTTGCACAATCAAATGAAGAATATGTGCACTACATCGAACATGAAAAAGTTCACCTCCTAAATTGAGTAATGACTTATCCAAAAGCCATGATTTCAAATGTTTAACCATTGAATCATTTGAAGATGCATTATCAACAACAATAGAGGACAACTTCTTGTCAATGTTCCATTCCAAAACAATATCTGAAATAAATCTAAATAACGTTTCACCATCATGAGGATATGGAATAGATTTAAATGCAAGAATCTTCTTTTTCAATTCCCAATGTTCATTGACATAATGAGCTGTCAAACATGCATAGGCAAAATTTTGGTGATCCGATGTCCAAATATCAGTAGTGAGACTTATCTTACCATCAAACTCATCCAAATACTTGTATAGTTTTTCCTTCTCTTCTTTATAAACACTAATCACATCTGCCCTAACTGTATTTCGAGAAACCAACTTAAAATTTGGCTGTAAATTATTCAGAAAAATCTCAAAATACTCATGTTCAACCATGTTAAACGGATAGTTGTGCTTTATTATAGCTCTAGCCAAATCCAACCTACTTCTCTCTTGATCAAACTTGAATGATTCAACTTTCACTTTATCATTCAAAGCATTTTTAGCCAGTTGAAGTACTTGCTGCCCTCCAATCCTATGTTGTCTAGCAATACAATTAACTATGTGCTTTTTCAAGTGGCTTGTACCATGTGAACTATCTCCAGCCATTTTTTTTTTTGCAATGTTTACATATGGCAACAATACCATAGCAGTCTTAACTCTATCCATGTCAAGCCATACCTTAGAAGTCAATTTCTTTTCCTTAGATTTCCTACTTGAAACATCTTCGTTCATAGGTTCTTCTTCCGAATCCGAAATAGCAACTTCATTCTCGTCAGCCGTGCTACTTGGTGTTGGCCCTATTGAGTGACTAGGCAAAGATGACATCCTACAAACAAATGGGAGCTTAATCAGTAAAAATATTGAAGTAATCAGTAATATAAAAATGTGAGACATAATCAACAAGACATGCTATCCAAAATTTAAAATTCTGAGATTACATGCACTTATTAAGTTGTTAATTGTTTCATCAGTAGATTTGGTACTTTTATCTTGAAAAAAAAAAAAAGATTTGCTATCTGAAATATAAAAATTTGAGATTAGGTAATCTAGGCTGCAAGAACACACGTACAAATCAAAATTGAACTTCAAAATTGGAAGGCTTCTATAAGATACGAGAAAAGTGATCATGGAACAATAATCTAAATGAGTCATGGAATATCATCTGGAAACTAAATAACAGCAAATTGCTCCTATACTATGCCAAAAAGAATGAATTTAAATACCAGAACGAAAAACATCAGACTTTCAGTCCAATGGAAAATTTTCCTGTAAAACCAAGAATTGGATACCTACATAGAATCCAATTTCAAAACTAACAACAGCAAAGACAAATAAAAACTTCATTGCTTTATGCAACAACATGCATGGTTAGGTTGTACCAAATATGTGTTTTATATCAGGGAATCTCATCTAACTTACTACAGCACTTGTCAACTAGACTTTTTTTTGTTTTACAAAATAATCGAGACATGCCCAAACAAAAAAAAGGAAACAATAATCTTTGTTACATCTTGACAAAGCTGAAAAAGTGTATCATGTTCAAGTGTCTTTTGACATGAATGCCTGGCCAATCAGGGGCTGAAATTCATTCGGACGAAAGAAAACTTTATAATATGCTGCCCCCAATGGCCAAAGACGCCAAGCAGAAAACAGATTATATAAGCCAAAGAAAAGATGAAGCAAACAAAAAAAAACCACCAATAAAGATCGCCTTCTTCTTTTTTTTTTTGGTTGTTTCATACACTGACTACTAGAATAGTAGGGACAAATGATAATTTCATGCATTAGACTAGAGAATCTCAGAAATTTGGAGGGCTTGATGCCACACTATCAATGGTCATGGATGTAAGAATCCAATGGTGAAACTAGTAACACTAATTTCAAATTAAGTAATTAACGTAATTTCTATAAAATTCGTTCACACCAATAGCAGATTTGGGAAAGCAATTAGGATTCAAATACTTACCTGGGAATTGAGAAAATAGCTGCAGAGGAAGAGAGTGGTTGCCGGACTTGCAGACGAAGAGCCCAAGAGAAAATTCGTTCACGGACTTGCAGAACTTGCAGGGCAGCAGGGGTTCCAATTCAAGAAAATAGCCACCACGAAAACAAAGGGTCAGAGTCGAGAAGAGAGGAGGCTGTATCTATGTGGTTGTGGTGTGGATAATGGTAGAGAAATCGAAGAGGGTGTAGCTATGGATTGTGGTGGCGGCGCAATATCAAAGAGGGAGAGAAGAAACTAGGGTTGCGATGTTTGTCTGAAAGGAGGAGAGAGAAATGTATTTTGTAAGAACTAAAATATAGTATTAACATTTATTATAATTATATATTTTATGTTTATTAATTTATTAAACGGGTCCGGGTCGGATACGGGTCGGAATCCCATATTCCATACCCGTCCCGTTTTTATTAGATAAAACGGGTCCGGGTCCGGGTCCGGGTAAACGGATTTAATCCTAGTTCTGTATCCGGGGAAAACTAACGGGTCCGGGCCGGGTTCGGGTCTAAACCCGACCCGTTGACAGGCCTACGGGAAAGCATTATATGTTGCTTTTCATGTTATCCTAATTTTTAATAATTTTTTTGAATAATTACTCATACCTTTTATGAATTAGGTAAAAGTTTCACCTTTTTATAATAATCATTCTTCCTATTCTTATATTTCAAATTTCATTAGGAGGGAAAAAAAACATAGGGAAACTCTTTGTAACAACCCAACTCGACCCTATTGAAAAGGGACAAACTGGTTGTTTGCCTAACTCTTGTCAAGCTTTAAAAACTAAAATTATAAAATTTACATATTTAGAAGTCCTACAATCCTCACTACAATCGAACTTTTAATAATACAATAATATTAACACAAAATTCTCAAAGAATAACCTAAGCATACCTATAGTATAAAATTAAAATTTTGATCAAGTTCATGTGTATGGAGTCCTAACATTTTGATGTTAATCAATCCTTCATATGAAAATGCTCTTAATTGTTTCTTAGTTGGGTCTTCTGTTCTGAAAACATTTTCTTTTTTAGAACTTGATGAGTTAAAATCCAATGAGACTCATTGCATGTGCAAATAATATTTCATAGAAATTTTGACAAATTATACCATAAAACTATGATAGAGAAGTTTGAACATAAATATACCCAGTTGTCTTTCAAAAACTCAATTACAAAATACGATCAAACTTTTTTAAAATACTGTCAAATATTCCGAAGTATTTTTGATGAAATTAAAGTTCAAAAGCCCTAACACATTTACAATTGTACATGAAGACGAATAGGAAGGATGTTACCAAAACGTGGTCGGTCTAGCTGACTCAAACAAAAATTCACATAACTTTACAGATTGTGTGTGTGACTTGACACTCCCATTGCATACAAAATTTTGCCTAGTAGCAACCAACAATAGAATGGAACACTCGAAATATTTTCAAAAAATTTATATATACCACACAAGATTAAACTCTCATGATCTTGTCGCATAAAGGTCATGGTCAACTTAGCACTTACCCCACATTTGGTGTGCTAGAAAATCTAGAATGGAAAAACCTTTCCAACTTCTCCATTCCGTTCCAGTGTTTGGTATGAACATTTTATGTTGGAAAACCCTTTCCTCCTAGAAAGCCTATTCCAACTTTTTCCTAGAATCCCATTCCTCACAAAAATTTAGGGAAAGCTCATTCCCACTTTATACAGGAAATACTTAAATTATAAGAGTCAAGATTACTCTTCTATATTCTATATCTCTATTTCCTGTGTATGTATTTAGCTTTCATATGTATTAATTTGTCATTTTCTTTGTCAAATATTAGGTCCATTTTGTGAGTTTGGTTAATAAGTCTATTACTTTTTTATTTAGGAATAATTCTAATTCGATTTAATGATTTTTTTTAGTTTGAAATAAAATATTTAGTTGACATTTTTAATATATTTTTATTCACAATATTGGAGATTTGTTAATTCAAACAAACAATAACATGCCAAAATACAATCGTATGAAGTTAAAACAATTAAAAAGGAAAGAAAAGAGTAAACCCACAAGACCATCCGCTAAGGCACAATTATATTTTCCGATTTACGAATAGTTCTTAAAACCCTTCAAAAACCAATCACTTGGATGCTTAAATAGTTTTTCAAACTTAGCATCAAACAGACTAAAAATAAACAAGTTTACAAAACACAATAATTTTTTGTTTTACACATTAAGATTGACGTGCTACATATAATCTTTACCATCTAATTTCAGACCACCCGATCTCCAATTCCAACTGCACTCTATTGTTACAACTGTGATAACAAAAAACTTTAATTCAAACAAAATATTCTGCCCGTCCATTTCTCCATTTGCAGTCATGATTTTTTTTTATTTTCTCAAATATTTGAAATCACAGCAGAGCTTTTCTTACTCTTGTTTTATTTTTTTTGCAGTTGTAAACGTATGATTATGCTTCATTGTTTTTGGGTTCTTTATCTACTTGCGTTTCTCGACATTGTGCAAAACTAATAATAGTTTATTGCATTTTCTTGACCAAAAGTTTTTGTTTTTGGTTTTTCTTTGCTACTATGCTTCCAATTGGAGAATGGAGACCTTATGCCTAAATTTTTTAAACATAACTCGCAATGAGTTTGTGAATTGAGAAAATATTACCCACACTAAAAATCACAGTAGAATAAGAGATTTCTATCATAATAAAAAGTCAAATCTTTTACATTTTTTCATCCTTGCCATTATAGACTAAAAAATATTAATGGTTTTCATAAAAATAAATTCATGACTCAGTACATCCATTGCCCGTGATTTCAGGGTCTCTTCATAGTGCATGAAATTGTGTTAGTATGTTAGTAATTTTATTAAAGTCGATTTATGGCAGTGTTAGTATTTTAGAATTAGTGTGTTATTAGAAAATTTCTTGTTATTGTAAGACTTATTCACCAAGTCATCTAGTTTGTAAATAGGAATTCATAGTATTATTATTAGTTGGGAAGAGTGAAACTTAAGAAGCTTATTATTATGTGTGATTACTGATATATATTATTGGAATTATTCATCTTTCTCCCACACATACATACTTGTATGTGTCTAAATTGCCTCCCTTCCCATACACGTTGGTGTTATCAAATTTATCTCCTACATATTTTTGATGAATTTTTTGAGTTTTGCATAAAAGGTGAAGTTGGAGAAACAATGTTATCAAGAAAAAAGGAAACCTAGCTAGACATTTTATTCAGCGTGCTTCATATCATTCTTTCTATTTTATTTTCTATTTCTTTTGAAAAGTCATAGCATTCCTTTAATTCGTTTATACATTTTACTGGTTAAGGAGAATGAAGGAAAGGGCAAAAGAAATCACTGGCAAGGCGTGTATGCAATTTAGAAATTTAATTTAGTTACAACTGGTATTCACCTATTGCAATTGTATTACAATTAGTATTCACCTATTATAATTGTACGTTATTAAAAAATTATGTTCTTACTTAATAAGTTACTGTGATTTTATGATATTAAAAGTTCTTCATTAATTAATAATTCATTTGTCTCTAAATCAAGATGTGTATAGAATATTATATATAAGGACAATTAAGTCAATATACTAGTTTTTTCATTCCATTCTGATTTCTCAACATGATTATACTAGACATGGGAAAAGAATTTCACATTTCATTCTGACTTGGTTACCAAACACTAGAATGATAAATATTTTCCCATCCATTCTGGTAGGAAAAAAATTTTGGATGGAAAGACCTTTCTATTTTAGATCTTTGCAACGTACCAAACGAGGGGTTATTGCCATCTCGATGCTTTCTCGATTTTTGTGACCCAATACATGATAGGACCCAAAACCTCTCTAGTATAGTTGGGTTCATAGTTTTCCCCATAGTTGGGTTCACAGCCTACTCAAAAATTTATTTCTAGATTCAGAAATATATGCTAGAACGGATAGCATACAAATTACACGATTAATTTCTGTGTGAGTCATTTGTAACACTACTCACAAGTCAGAAACATTATCCTTTGTGCCGAATGGTAGATTATTTCATGCTCATTCTTCATTTTTCATGTCAATTAAAAATAGGTGATTCAAATTTTTTTTCTTTTTCTTTTTAAAAAGTGAGTAACTCATTCTAGAGCTATTGTATGAATTAATTGTTGGAATGTATGCCCTAAAACAATCATTTTTTTTAAATACATTCCTTATTAAGTTTTGTATTTTATGAATTTCCATTTTATCTGTTAAATATTTGATATAACTGATAAAGTCCTTAGAATATTTATTGATGTGATGGTAGTCACAAGAGTAGATGACTATGAGATATCAATCACATTTATAATAAATATTTTTAAAGTTCCCTAGTCATAGTATTAATGAGACAGGACATCATTAATACGGAAAGACTAGTACACAGTTAGTCTCTACTTAATGTAAGTAGTGGTTGTTCTTATCAACCAAGGTATAGTGATACATAGGTTAATGTGTAGATGAATTGTAAGGTACGAATTCATTGGAGTGATCCACACAGAGATCCCATTAGGATATCTATCAAGTGTCAATGGTTGAATCTCTTATGAAAAATTGTGTAAGTGATCCTAGATTTGAGATCACCATAGTATCTTGAGTGTGAATCACTGCTTTTTGATTCTATTACTTGTTGCTCATCAAGAGTGACTTAAAGAATAGAAATTGGGGGTAGTGTGAAGCATGGAAAGATAGTGAGTGATCAAGAGAGGATTCACCACTCCGATAGTGGGAGTTGATATCCAGAATGGCCACTAGTGGGAAATTAACCGTAATAGTCGACTACCTTAGGTTAATTGAAGAATGTCTTCAAGTTAACCTAATCTAGGGTTAATTCCAGAAACTAGCAAATTAATTAGCCATTAGGGAATTGGCACTTATTCCTCATTCCCTGACTAATTGGATATCGATGGTGAAAGGATAGTAATTACATGGTAATTTTCCATGGAAAGGTTAGGTCAAAAATTCCCTAGACTAATTTCAAATACCTGGGTGGCTGTGATGTGTTGCTAGACACCGCTCACAATCTATAATTATGAATGAATTAATTATTGTAATTAATGATAAAATAAATTTGTTTATTTTATCTAATTCTTCTTGAGAATTATAATTCATAATTATTGCCAGTGTGTTTGGAACCTATTGGATCACACGCTTAGAAATTGAATTCTGGATTAAAATTATGTGTCCAAATAGAGATTTGGAAATAAAACCTTTTGGGGTCTAATTACAAGGAATAATAGATTCCGGGGCTTTTTGAACAAATAGGATAAAATAGCTATCCTATATTTGTTTTGATTTGGATCAAAACAAACAAGACCTATCTTTTCTCTCTTTCTCTCTCCTATAAATATACAGACTATATGATACATCTGCAACACAATAACGACTGACAGAATAGAGAGAGACTAGGGTTTTTGAGAAAAACCTACGTAGAGAGAAATTCCAAAGAAAGAGAGAATAGGCTCGCACCTTTTCTACACTTTCATACACACACATAGAATCATAGAGACGATTCAAGAGAAGATCCAGACTTCTCTCTCACGTGGATTGTAGTAGAGGCAGGACGCTTGGACTGCTCAAAGGGACTGACCACTCTCTACGACGCTATAAGGAATAGTTTCTAGGATTAAGGTAATCCTACAACTCCTCTTCCCTACAAGTTATACGTAGCCTAGACTGATTCCTGGTGGTTATTAGGGCTAAAATTTTTGTTTTCCTCTGCGTCTGTTGCCCCAAAACCTAACAGTGGTATCAGAGCCATCCCTAGTTTTTGCGTATGACTTCATATGTTCTGTTGATTATTGTTCATGGATTATATGATTGATATCTATACACGTGCTGAATATTGGTTGAAAAGGTCATACCTTTAATTTGATTAAAGTGTTTTTGAAATCTGAAAATTTTCACAAGACAAAAGTTTTTATGAATGTTTTCTGAAAGTGTTGACAATTGTTGCCTGCTGTTTTGATAAAATTCTGTAGAAACCAATCATTGGCTGTCACGACTTGGATCCGCAATTCAGATCCGTGAGGTTCACCTCGTGGATCAGGTTCGCGTCTTCGATCCACGCGACTGATCCGCGAAGTTTACCTCGCAGGTAGGGATCGCGGATCAGAAACATGACTCTCAGTTTCTGATCTGCATGTGACAGGTAGCCTCGCGGATCGTGTCGCGAATCCGTCCTAGAAGGTGATCCGCATAACAGTGATCTGCGAACCAGATTCGCTGATCGTTCTGGACGTGGAATTTTGCGAAACGAAAATTTTGAAAAACTGAGTTTTCAACTTTTGAAAATTTTCTGATTTTGATCCGAATTTTAATTGTTAAAATTTGTTATGAAATTTGTTATTTCATGTTTTATTAGGTCAGGAATTGATTTGAATTTGAATTTGATTAATTCAAATAATGTTCCAATTTATTTTCTAATTTAGTTAGAATTGAAAGTGACCTAATAAAATTATTTTTACCAAAATTTTCTGCACATGTATGATCTCAATATTTGTTTGGGATCTTGAGATATAAAATTCAAACAATCCATGAATGGTTGTTCATACATGCTTTCTTTTAATTTAAAATTGTTTAAATTTATGTGAATGGATGGTGGATGGTTGTGGATATAAGTCCAATGTGATTGTGGATGAATGGTTGAATGGTTAGAATTTTTATAAATAGGGCCTGCGTGTCCTGCCTTTCTTATTTTTTTAATTGTAATTTCTCTCCTCATCTAATTCCCCCCGAATGTAACTCGGGGTTTCTTATATTCTCTTTGTAATATAGATAGGAATAGATGATAGGAAATTGTAATTAGTATAGAAATTGTAAATTGGAAGATGAAGAAAGGAGCTGTGCAGGAGCTGTGCAACCAGAAAGAGGAAATTCGATTTAACCCTAGTCAACCATTAATTTCCCTAATGGCCGGAGAAATTAATTTAGGAATATCCATAACTATCCACGGTTTATTTTATGCTATATTTATTTGTGAAATATTTATATGCATGATTGTTGATGAGACCGGCAAATGTTTTTCCAAAACTTCAAATTAAATTAAAAATATTTTGAAAAAGGCAAACAAATCTCTCAAATTCAATATTAAATCAAGACTGCTTTCCATCATTATAGTACAAAACAAAATGTGGTTATTAAGTGCTAGTTTGTTGGGATTCACCCAAAGTTACCTTATTCACTACATGTTTTTACTATAAGAAATGTTCTTAAGAATGATGGGTTTGATTTAACTAAAATTATGGCTTGTTGGGATTCACTCAAGACCATGAATTTTAGAGGCAAGGGTTAGGTTGATACATAAGATGTAAAATCAAGAGTTGATACCTAATTGATCTAAAATTACAAATGGGTTGTAATTGGTAAAGTACCTACCTGTTAAGATTATTTTTAATTTGTTGGGATTCACTCAAAGTCAAAAATAGTTAAGATAGGATTCTAGCCACTATGGATTTTTAGAAAATCCCGAATCAATTTGTAGAGGATAATTGATTTGGAAAAATAGTGGAAATAAAATCATAATTTTGGAAGTTTTTATGATTTTATTAAACAAAATTTTTTCTAACAAACTCTATCTTTATTTGTAGAATGAGTAATAATCTGAACCTACATTCAATTATCACTGATTGTAAACTGAACGACACAAATTTTCTCGACTGGCATCGCAATGTCCCACTCGTTTTCACTCATGAGAAAATAGAATATGTACTTGATGGGCCTATACCTGATGAACCTGAACCAAATGCACCCGCTACTGTTAAGAATACTTACAAGAAGCATAAGGATGATAATAGAGTGGCTTCATGTATCATGATAGCCTCTATGACTTCTCAACTCCAATAGCAGCATATAAACATGGGGCCATATGAAATTGTACAACACCTGAGAGAATTGTTTGAACAACAATCTAGGACGGTGAGGTATGATACCTCCAAGGAATTGTTCAGGTGCAAAATGGCAGATGGAGCACCCGTTGCTCCACACGTCTTAAAGATGATTGGGCTAATTGAGAAATTGGCCGAATTGGGTTTTAAGATGGACCAAGAGCTAACTATTGATTTAGTTCTTCAATCTCTACTAGATTCTTTCTCTCAGTTTGTTATGAACTATCAGATGAACAATCTGCAGCACACACTACCTCAATTGTTGAATGTGCTAAAAACTGCTGAGAAAGAAATCAAAAAGGTGAAGGGTTCTATTGGAGTACTTGTTGTTGCTTCATCCAATAAAAGGAAGAGGCAAGGAAAAGGGCCTAAGACGCCCAAGAACAAGCCCGTCAAGAAACCCAAGAAGGCCAAGGTAGACCAATCCAATGCAACCTGCTTCCATTGTGGATAAACTGAACATTGGAAGAGGAACTGCAAGGCTTATTTGGAGAGCTTGAAGCAAAAGAAGCTTGGAGAAGCTTCGACACCAGGTACATATATGATTGAGATTAATATTTCTACTTCTAAATCAGACTCTTGGGTATTAGATACCGGATGTGGCTCTCACATTTGCACATCTATGCAGGGTCTAAGGGACAGTAGAAAGTTGGAAAAAGGAGAAGTAACCCTACGTGTGGGCAATGGAGCAAAGGTTGCTGCTTTAGCTGTAGGGACTTACTACATTAGTTTACCCAGTGGGTTAATTCTAGAATTGTCAAACTGTTATTATGTTCTACCACTTACTACAAACATCATTTCTATTTCCTCTTTAGATTTAAATGGGTTTAAGATAACCCAGGAGAATAAATGTTGTTCTTTTTCAAAGAATGGTGTGTTTTATGGTTCTGAAAATTGGAATAACGGTTTATACAGTCTAGATCTTGACAACCAAATTCTCAATATACAAGAAAAGAGAATGAAGTTAGATAAACTCAATAAAACCTACCTTTGGCACTGTAGACTTGGTCATATAAATGAGAAACGCATTTCTAAATTACACAAATGTGGTTACTTGGACTCATTTGATTATGAATCATATGATGTATGCGAGGCTTGTTTACTTGGAAAAATGACCAAAACGCCTTTTACTGGTAAAGGAAAACGGGCTAGTGATTTACTTGGGCTAGTACATACTGATGTATATGGCCCAATGACAATCACAACTAGAGGTGGATTTTTATACTTCATTATCTTCACTCATGACCATTCTAGATATGGTTATGTGTATTTAATGAAATACAAGTTTGAATCTTTTAAAAAGTTCAAAGAATTCAGAAATGAAATAGAGAAATAAACCGGTAAAAGTATTAAGACACTACGATCTAATCGTGGTGGAGAATACTTAAACGATGAGTTTTGATGTTATCTAAAGGACAATGGAATAGTTCCACAATGGACTCCACCAGGAACACCACAACTAAATGGTGTGTCTGAAAGGAGAAACCGCACCCTATTAGATATGGTACTGTCCATGATGAGCCACTTGAGTGCCCCAAAATTGTTATGGGGATATGTTTTGGATGCAACTTCCCATACTCTTAATAAAGTACCCAGTAAGGTTGTTGATTCCACACCATATGAGATATGGAAAGGAAAGAAACCAAAACTGTCTTACATGAAAGTTTGGGGTTGCCCGACCTATGTGAAGAAGGCAGAGTCAGATAAGTTTGAAACTAGATCTGACAAATGTTTATTTGTAGGGTATCCAAGAGAATTTATAGGATACTATTTCTACAACCCAATTGAGTACAAAGTATTTGTTTCAAAACATGCTATTTTTCTAGAAAAAGAGTTTACTCTAGAAAGGGGCAGTGGGAGTAGAATAGAACTTGAAGAAGTTCAAGATACTAATATGGAACTTGAAGAAGTTCAAAATGATCAAACAAACATTGAACAACCTGTTGAAGAAAGGGTTCAGCCACATAGTGATTAGGCACAAACAGAAGTTGTGAGCATTCAAGAGCCCCGTAGGTCAGTAAGAGTATGCTCAGCTCCCAAGAGATATGAGTTCCTTATGAGCCAAGGCAATAATGTACTAGTCATTCAAGATGACGAACTTACTACCTACCAAGAGGTCTTGAATAGTCCAAACTCCTCCAAATGGTTAGAAGTCATCAATTCTGAAATGGATTCCATGTATGACAACAAGGTATGGACCTTGATTGATCCACCTGAAGGGATAAAACCTGTAGGGTGCAAATGGGTTTTCAAGAAGAAGACCGACATGGATGGTAATGTGATTACCTATAAAGCTAGACTGGTAGCCAAAGGCTATAAGCAGAAAGAGGGAATCGATTAAGATGAAACTTTCTCACCAGTAGTTATGCTTAAATCCATTCGAATATTGTTTGCAATAGCAGCATACCATGACTACGAGATTTGACAGATGGATGTAAAGATTGCATTCCTTAATGGGAATTTGCAAAAGGATGTGTACATGGCACAACCTAAAGGCTTTACGTCGCCAAATCCCAATCAGATATGCAAGTTATAGAGGTCCATTTATGGACTTAAGCAAGCATCTAGGAGTTGGAACATTCGGTTTGATGAGACAATCAAAGAGTTTGATTTTCTCAAAAATCCGGATGAGTCTTGTGTATACAAGAAGGTTAGTGGGAGTTCAATTATTTTCCTTATATTATATGTGGATGACATATTAATAATGGGAAATGATATCCCAATGTTATAATCAGTGAAGGGTTGGTTATCCAAAAACTTTTCTATGAAAGATTTAGGAGAGGCAGCCTATATACTGGGTATTAAGATCTATAGAGATAGGTCTAAAAGGCTGCTTGGTCTTTCACAATCTACATACATAGATAAAGTGCTAAAGAGATTTAGCATGGATCAGTCTAAGAAGGGCTTCCTACCTATGACTCATAGTATAAGCGTTTCTAAGAGCATGTGTCCTAAAACACAAGTTGAGATTAATAAGATGCATAATGTTCCATATGTTTCGACAATTGGATCAATTATGTATGCTATGCTATGTACAAGACCAGATGTCTTCCATGCTCTGAGTGTCACGAGTAGATTCCAAACTAATCCAGATAAAGGTCACTGGATAGCTGTTAAGAACATTCTTAAGTACTTGAGAAGGACTAAAGATTTGTTCTTAGTATATGGAAATGGTGAATTGGAGGTTAAAGGCTACACAGATGCAAGTTTCCAATCCGATAAGGATGACTGTAAGTCACAGTCGGGTTTCATCTTTACTCTCAATGGAGGTGCTATCTACTGGAAGAGTTTCAAACAGGACATCACAGCAAATTCTACAACAGAGGTTGAGTACATTACAGCCGCGGAGGCAGCCAAGGAAGCCTTTTGGATCAAGAAGTTCGTGTCTGAACTTGATGTGGTTCCTAACATTGTTAATCCAGTAACTCTGTACTGTGATAACAATGGGGCTATTGCCCAAGCAAAGGAATCTAGATCTCATCAACGGTCCAAACATGTACTTAGAAGATTTTACTTAATTAGAGAAATCATTGCCAGAAATGATGTAAAGATAGAGAGAGTCTCCACTGAGGATAACATAGCTGATCCTCTTACTAAGGCACTATCACAAAAGAAACATGATAGTCATGTACTTTCATTTGGACTGAAGGTTATGAATGAATTGTTTTAGTGCAAGTGGGAGGTTGTTGGAATGTATGCCCTAAAACAATCATTTTTTAAAAATACATTCCTTATTAAGTTTTGTATTTTATGAATTTCTATTTTATCTGTTAAATATTTGATATAACTGATAAAGTCCTTAGAATATTTATTGATGTGATGGTAGTCACAAGAGTTGATGACTATGAGATATCAATCACATTTATTATAAATATTTTTAAAGTTCCCTAGTCATAGTATTAATGAGATAGGACATCATTAATACGGAAAGACTAGTACACAGTTAGTCTCTATTTAATGTAAGTAGTGGTTGTTCTCATCAACCAAGGTATAGTGATACCTAGGTTAATGTGTAGATGAATTGTAAGGTACGAATTCATTGGAGTGATCCACACAGAGATCCCATTAGGATATCTATCAAGTGCCAATGGTTGAATCTCTTATGAAAAATTGTGTAAGTGATCCTAGACTTGAGATCACCATAGTATCTTGAGTGTGAATCACTGTTTTTTGATTCTATTACTTGTTGCTCACCAAGAGTGACTTAAAGATTAGAAATTGGGGGTAGTGTGAAGCATGGAAAGATAGTGAGTGATCAAGAGAGGATTCACCACTCCGATAGTAGGAGTTGATATCCAGAATGGCCACTAGTGGGAAATTAACCGTAATAGTCGACTACCTTAGGTTAATTGAAGAATGTCTTCAAGTTAACATAATCTAGGGTTAATTCCGGAAACTAGTAAATTAATTAGTCATTAGGGAATTGGCACTTATTCCTCATTCCCTGACTAATTGGATATCGATGGTAAAAGGATAGTAATTACATGGTAATTTTCCATAGAAAGGTTAGGTCAAAAATTCCCTTGACTAATTTCAAATACCTGGGTGGTTGTGATGTGTTGCTAGACACCGCTCACAATCTATAATTATGAATGAATTAATTATTATAATTAATGATAAAATAAAGTTGTTTATTTTATCTAATTCTTCTTGACAATTATAATTCATAATTATTGCCAGTGTGTTTGGAACCTATTGGATCACACTCTTAGAGATTGAATTTTGGATTAAAATTATGTGTCCAAATGGAGATTTGGAAATAAAATCTTTTGGGGTCTAATTACAAGGAATAATAGATTCCGGGGTTTTTTGAGCAAATAGGATAAAATAGTTATCCTATATTTGTTTTGATTTGGATCAAAACAAACAAGACCCTATCTTTTCTCTCTTCCTCTCTCCTATAAATATATAGACTATGTGATACGTCTGCAACACAATGACGACTGGCAGAATAGAGAGAGACTAGGGTTTTTGAGAAAAACCTACGTAGAGAGAAATTCCAAAGAAAGAGAGAATAGGCTAGCACCTTTTCTACACTTTCATACACACACATAGGATCGTAGAGACAATTCAAGAGAAGATTCAGACTTCTCTCTCGCGTGGATTGCAGTAGAGGCAGGACGCTTGGACTGCTCAAAGGGGCTGACCACTCTCTACGACGCTACAAGGAATAGTTTCTAGGATTAAGATAATCCTACAACTCCTCTTCTCTACAAGTCATACGTAGCCTAGGGTGATTCCTGGTGGGTTATTGGGGCTAAAATTTTTGTTTTCCTCTGCGTCTACTGCCCCAAAACCTAATATTAAATATAGGTTTCGCTTCCACCTTTGCACTGGGCAAAAATGAAAATATTTTTAGCTCTAAAGAAAAATCCAACTAATTGGATGAAATCTGATTCTAAATAAAACTTTACTTAAGTTGGAAGTTCCCTAATATATTTTGAAATAGACAAAATTAGAAAGCATATTTACATGCCAAATTCATTGTAATAACTAATAAAAAGTGGCAAATGATATTTGAAATATTCGTGGCAGAAGAAAATGTTTGCATATCAAGATTAAAATGAACTTACATTTGAAAAGAAACGGAGTCAAAAAAAATACCAACATATTCAAAAAATTCAGAACCTTGAACCTGGACTGAATATCTGAGAGCTCATTTTTCTAATCAAAGTTATGATTGATGAGCCATTGAAATCTGACACTATGATTAAAGGACTAATAGAACAAATCTATAATCTAGAGCAACATTTAAAACTTCTTCAAAGATGTTCTGAGGTTTTCAACAGCAATATACTTTTCTTACTAATGATTGAAGCTTTCAAGAAGCCATTCAATCAGAAATGAACTTAAACTGAAGATTAAATCTGTACTATATTAAAAGCATCAATATGATATGGTGATTTAGTGATTTAGTTTTTCTTTCCTAGAAAGCCTTTATCCTTTATTAGAAACATTAAAGACTTTCTTCTATTTCCAAACATAAATGTAATTCTAGGTATTCTTGGGACTTTTTACTTACTATCAACATTTAAATTTTGTTGTAGAAGTAGAATTTCTGTTGTAATAAAATTTGATTTCTAAAGGTTATAAGTTATATATTAATTTACTTTAAAAAAATTTTGTTAAATATAATGACAATTCTCTATTAAGAAATTGGGAATTAGTTAGGTTGGGCATTAATGGAATCGGAATGCACCCCTCACGAGGGTGTTTTAAGTGCAACAAAATGCCTTAAATTTGAATATGGTTCACGAAGCATCTGACTTACCAGTAATCTCCCATTCCCGCCATCGGGAGACTTTAACAACTATAGCATGCCAGGAACAAGGAGTTGAGGTGGTTAGACCGATACTCCGCAATGCTCCTAGCATAGGAGCAATATTCTTAAAAATCGTGACTGACTTTGTCCATGTCATCCTTTTTAAACTTTTATAAATTCAATATCTCATTATCTTATATTATATTAAACAAGTAGCTTATCACTGTGTCAATGGATACATATCGGAGTGCATAAGATACTCCAAAGATATGTATCTTTAGTTGTAATGCTACTAATTCTAAAAGATACATCCAAAGGTAGAAATTGCTGACATATTTCGAATTCTAGCTTAACATCAATAGAATAGATAATTGTGCAATGACTCTATTGTGTTCCTAAGGCCTTTTCTATTCTTTTTGCAGTTTTCATAGCCGAAGTAAATTTCTATGTTGAATATAGTTTTAAAAATAGATTCTAGAACTAGTGAAGAACAACAATAAAAACTTTAGTCAGATAATTTAGAAACTAAACATGAGTTAGAAAACAAAACTTATGTAAATTAATTTTAAATGGTAGAAATAGGCTCCAATGGTAGGGAAACAAAAGAAACGGGAAAAATAAAAAATGACAAAAAAAAAGAAAGAAAAATTGAACAAGCATCAATATGATCTAGTAATTTAATGATTTAAGTTTTTTTTCCCAGCAATACCTTGCCATATACTGTAATTGCAATTAATTATGATGTAATATCTTGAAACATTAATGCTTAAACAACAACTTTTGAGGGTTTTCTTGTAATATTAACTTTGATGTTTTAGTTTAGAAATAAAATTTTATTAAAGTAAACTTCCTCTAATAGAATTTAGATTAGAATGGAATTATGCAATTATGAAGGAAAATCGTTTGTTGTAAACCATTATATTCTTTTAAGCGTTTTTCTAATTGGTGCCCATAGGGCATTCGTTAAGACACGTAATGTTCATCCAACCTACCATGTATATACACATATTAACAATTTTTACTCCACCTTACATTTATATACTTTTCTTGTATAATCTTATTTACCCTCCATTGTATTTATTACTTTTTCTAATTAATCTTATATTTTAAAAAATATGATACCTGAAATATATCTTAACGAGTGCTCTAGACAGACCCTTCTTTTAAATTGCTCTAAGAATGTGAAATGAATAGGAAAGAAATCTAATCTTTCAAGAAATAAATTAACTTACTTGAGATACAAGGAGAGTCTATTTGGAATGATCTCTTCAGACTTTTCACATAAGATAATACCAACTTTGAAACATACTTTGCTAAAAAAAAAACTTTGAGATATATTTTAGAAATGTAATTCCACTAAAACATTTTTTTATACACAAAACTAATTTGGAATACATTTCAAATGTAATGGCTTTTGAAAACAAAACAACTACAAAAACTTGCTACAAACTTTAGAAATTAAACCACAATATGAAACAAAATTCCCTTAAAAATAAGCTAACTACTTTTGACTTTTTGAAAGAAAAAAAATTATTCTATAATAAATAAGAAAAATTAAGCTCTATACCTCAAGTAAAATAAAGAAACTAGTAAGAAATATCTCTATACACATCTCTCTATACTTAGAAATTTTTCCTTGACAAATATTATAAATCGTGTCTCAATCTAATTTCACAACAATATTGGTAAAACCATTCACATCCATCATTGAACAAAAACTTTATCAAATCATAAGTACGAAATACAAAAGTTATTTCTACGATCCACGACATGGTCCACTAGCTACTAATGCAAATCAGTAACAATTATTTAGTAATAGTACAATTGGAAAAAAAAAAAAGAATAACTCCAGAAAAAGACATTTAAAAGAAAAATAGGATCTCTTAGTTCAAAGTACGAAACTCTCGATTTCTTAATAATCCACATTGAATTTTTAATAGATTCTTAAATCATTCAATGTTCTTTAGGCTAAGTGAATCAAACATGGTAGTAAAATGCATCAAGAACTAATGCATCAAATAAAAATATGAAATAGGAATCTAGTAGATTGAAGTTGGCAAGTACATTGAATCCAGATTGAATTTGGATAAAACTTGACACGTTATTTTATCTAGCTGCATTTTTTAAGCAACGAAGAACTAAAAAACAAAGTAATCAAGCTACAAGAAAGAATGAATTCAGTTCTTTTTTATTGCTTGGTTTTAACATGCTTCGCATGATTATGGAATAAATATCTAATTAAAAATATAATTACATTTGACAATTGTAAGTCACAAAATAAGTAAAATTGTCCCACAAAACAAACCAAAGACTAAAATCTAAAATAAGAATTAAAAAAGTTGTGAGGACCCGTACCATCATTTTAAAATTATATATTAAAATACCATGTGGTAGGGGGTATTGATTTTTAATGGTAACGTCATTCAAGCCCCGATAGTCTATACAATCTTAAACTTCTGTCTTTTTTTTAACAAACAACACTGGTGCACCCTAAGATGAATCACTTTCTTTGATAAAACCCCGTTCCAACAAATCCTGTAACTGAAACTTCAATTCTTTTAATTCAGCGGGCGCCATCCTATAAGGTGTCGTAGAAATAGGAGCTGTCCTTGAAGTTACCTCAATCTTAAAGGATATTTCCCTCTCAGGTGGAAGAGATTCGAATTCTTCAGGGAAAACATCAGAAAATTCTCTCACCACTGGCACGTCTTCCAATTTCACTTTATCCCCAGGAGTATTGATCAAAAAGGTTAAGAACCCCTTGGCCCCCTTCCTCAGCAATTTCCTATCTCGGATTCTCGAAATAAGAGTTGAAGATGCTAATGTACCCCTTACATCTAGCCTTAAAGTTGGCTCTCCCGGCACATGCAATTCTACTATTTTCGTCTTACAATCAAGTTGGGCATGATAACGGGTTAACCAGTACATCCCTAAGATAACGTTTTAACCCTTGATTTCCAAACTCATGAGGTCTGCTAACAATTTTCACTCACTAACCCAAATGTCACAATTCCTATAAATTGAGCTAGATAACAACCTCTGGTTCCCAGTAGGCATACTGACGTTGTAGACACCAAATTTTGACTATTTCATTTGTTTTCCTATGTTTTTATCTATTAATGTTTAGTTATTTATTGTTGAATATTCTAACACATTTTCCTCATTTTTGTAGGTTTTTCTTATTAAAAAAAAAAAGAAAAGTAAAAACGCTACCGGATGAGTCCGCAGTAACTAGTCCGTAACTTGATCGAAAAAAAAAAATGACGCTGATTTTTCCAGAATTGGATCATCCTTTTCCAGCTGTATTTTCCGATGCTTGAACGATAAGAAACCTATTTAAACATTCCCCAACTCGCCCCTAACCCCCAACAACTCATCTAACGTTCAAAATTAGCTCACCTCATCCCAAGAACATCAAAACCCTTAGTTCTAGGTTTGGTGGCTATAAATAGCCTAGATTAGGGTTTAATAAAAGAGGTTGGAAATCTGAGAGAAAAAGAGGCAATCAGGAGAGCTTTGAGAGAGAAAAAAGCAGAAGAAAACGGCTGGGAATTGAAAAAAAAAGAAAAGAAAGAAGAAAGGGAAAAGCTAGTGTTTCATACTTGGGAAGATTATTCTTGGAATTTCTGGCCTCCTCCTTCGTTTAGATTCAAGCTTCCGATTCAGGTAACATCCTTCTACTTTATTTACCGTTTTTTGATCGTAAAATTACTGGAAATTTGGACCTTTTGGTGGAACCAAGGTCTTGAATAGTTTTTCTTTTAGTTTGTGATATTTGATGATGATTATCAGTTGTTATATGAGCATGTTGTGTTTATAAAGCCTTGGTAAGGCTAGTAGATTTGTTTTTACGTTTAAAATCAGACGTTTGATGCTTCTGTGATGATGCTGTTGTGATTCCTGAGAAATTTCTGGAAAAATGTTCTTCACGTTTTGAAGATGTGAAGAAACGCGGACTACTTGCGTGGATGACTTCGCGTAATGGTCCGCGTTTCCTCTTGAATGTTTGAAGTTGTGAAGAAACGCGGACCTCTTGCGTGGACTACTTCGCGTAACGCTCCGCGTTTGAATACTTGAAGATGTGAAGAAACGCTGGCTTGTTACGCAGGCCAGTCCGCGTAACAATCCTCGTTTCTAACCTGACAGTTCTTTTCCTTCCCCTTGTTGTCCATTTGATGATGCTAATGCTTATGATTTGATCTTTGTGGGTTTAGCTTGTTTTGACATGATCTGAATGATGATGTTTGATGCTTTGAATGGATCCCCTTGCCCCTGAATGTTTCGTTTGTGTTGTTGTCTGAAAAACTGGAAGCAATCTTCCTGATGTTTTGAAGATGGAAGAGACGCGGATGGTTACGCGGTTGAGTCCGCGTTTCTAGTCCGCGTTTCCCCTCTGAACTTTGATTTTTGCCTGTAACGCGGACCTGGTTGCGCGGCTCTGTCCGCGTTTCCCTCCGCGTAACCTCTCTGTTTTTGTATTCTGTTGATATTTCCTGCTCTTTTGTTCCAGAATCTTACTCTATTTCCTAGTATTATCTGTGTTGCTTGCAGAATCTGTTTAGATACCCTCTCTTGGAATTTTTGATTGGTTTTTCCTTTAAATTGGTACCTTGATCCCTTTTGTTGATATTGAGTCTTAGATAACCATTCCCATCATTTAATGATTCAATCAAGGCATCACATCAAGGGATGGTAACTTCTTTCTCCTATTATGTGCTCTTATGTGTCTTTGCATGATCTTGCATGTTTTAAATTAAGTTTTCCTTTGCTTTTTATTCATGCCTAGTTTTCATTTATGTCATTTAATTTTTGGGTAAATCATTTGGAGGCCTTGGATGCCAAGTTGTAATAGATAGGTTTAATTTAGCAAAAAGTGTATTTATTCTAGAAAATGTAATAGTTAGATTATTATTCCGAATTTTTCCCTTTAGAATGTATTTAGGTTCCCCCCAATGTAATAATTAGATTTTTATATGCTTATTTTGCATGCTTGCATGATTATGTGTTTACTTGCTTTCCTAGGGTCTTGCATCTAGATATTATGCCTATGTGTTATGTGTTTATGTGTTTTATGTGTTTACTTGCTTTATTATCATGTCTACATATTTATTGTGTAAATATATTGACGTCATCACACTAGTCCAACGCTAGTTGTGGCTTTCCCCTTCGATTTCTCACTAATCCAATGTTAGTGAGAACCTTTTGACGAGGGCTAGTCCAATGCTAGACCCTTAAACGCCGTTCATGCATTAGATACAAATTTCACACACTTTCAACTTTTAGAGTTTCTTTCCCATTTTGCATGTCACTATTCCCCCATCCCGTATGCGAGACATCTCATTTAGTTTTCTTTTTTTAGATTAGTGCATTTAGGGCATTACCCTTTGAATTAAGGAAAAGAGCGAGTATGGCTTCCTAGCTTTAGCACGCTTTTATTTCCTTCTATGAAAAGGAAGATTTAAAGTCACGAACTTAGTCCCCCGCACCCATTATGTTGCATTATCCCTCTTTAGGACATACACGTGCATTATTTTAAAGGCTATCAAATTCATTCTTTAAAAATCAAACTTTCTTCTTCATGTTTTAGCACTTCAAAGTCAAAAAGCCACTTTTCTTAAAATTGCATCTTTTTGGAAATTCAAGTTCCTCTTTGCACTTAAAATTGACCTTTTCAAAAATCCAATTTCTTTTCTCTTGATACTTTATAAAAAGTGTATTTTGAAAACCCTATCTTTTGTTCATTCGAGTCTCATCATTTGCATTTTTTCGTGACCTCCTCGAGGGATCAAAATTGGATGACACAACTAATGTGATCAATTCCAATCACACCTCAAGGAGACATTTTGCCCCCTCTCGATCCAACATTAGGTCTAGGTTTTGCATCCATATAGATGACATCCAAATGTGATAAATTTTAAAGTTAGAAATTAGGAAATTTTCAACTAAATCTTGCAACTAGCTTTGGCTAGGTTAGAAGGGTGCCTTAGAGACGAGTAACATCGAATCTTTGCCTTCCCTTCTTTCAACCGTGACCCCCGAACCTTTTTCTCTAGTTTTTCAAAGACCTGGAGTCGTCTAAAAAGGGTTTTCTTTGTTTATTTTCATTAATTAAATCTCTTGGGTGACTTGGTACACCTAAACTCCATACCAAGTGGCGACTCCAAACTTTTCTAAAAACCCTTTTCTAGACTTTTGTTTTTTGGGTCCAAACCGTCGCGTTTTTGTAGTCCCATGACCCCTTTCCCTTTCGTTTTTCAAAAAAATCAAATCTTTCCCTTTTCCACAACATTTGAAAAAAAATGGGGCGCGACAGACGTCTAAATCATATGGTAGTCTTTCAGACTTAACATCTAATTGATAGGCTATTAAATCACAATACAATCTGGATCTTGCAAAATTATTTCTGCTAATACTCTTTAATGTTTTTCATAATATGAAATCAAGGAAAGATAGAATTCGATTTAATATGTGCATAACATTTATAGCATAACCATAACTTTCTTTTGATTTTCCAAAGTGTTTCTATAATGCAATTCATACGCAATACTTGCACATAGAACTCTCTTCACCATAATTTTTAAGAATATGTAATTAGCTAAGAAAATAGAACCAAATTAGCTAAGTACACACTAATTCTTCATCTATTTTTGCCTTTTTCTGTAAAATGGAATTTGTAATTTCAAGTATTTCTTTTTGGATCTCTTAAAAATTTGTACGTACATAACAATTTTGCAAATTAATAGCTGTTAAATAATATACTTAATCCTAGGCAAGATACCAGACAATGTGCAACGCACGTTATATTATGCTAGTTAGAAAAAATGGCCTTACTCTTCTAGGGAAAACAATGGTCCTAGGCAAGATACTAGGCAATGTGCAACGCCCATTCTCTTATGCTAGTTAGAAAAAATGGCCTTACTTTTGTAGGAAAACAATGGTTAGTGCTGGACTTCTTGTTGTTGATAATTATTGGTAATTTGAAAAGGTTATAGACCTAAAAAACTTAGGTTCAAGAAAAGAGACATGATACTTCATTGGCAGTTAATTCTTTTTGTTTTCAGCTTAGTATAAGCATGATTATTGTTCTTGTACACATATTGAACAATTTTTTAGTAAATATACACATTACAAATGATTAACATACTTGTTTAATTTCCAAATTGGGCATTGACTGAAGTTGTTAAGCTGTGGCATGATGCGGACTGTGGCAATTTCTAGAAAACTTAGAGGCTGCCCAAGACCTTAACACCAAAGTAATTGATTCAAATCATGATTTTGTAAAGATATTTGGCATACTAGGAAGTTGGAAGACCTTTCTATGACGGTAGTGGATACTAGAAAGTACAAGAACAAATTCTTTATTTGATATGATACTTAATTATTCATCAAGACAGTCACACAATGTTAGATGAAGACTCAAAGTTAATCCATGATTCCATTCTTTATTTGTACGTTATAATGGCACTTCTTGAACAGCAAGTGAGGAGTTGCTGTTGGAAAATTAGTTTGTAGTATGAAAATTGATTAAAATTCATGGCTTATGACATGACTTTTCAATTTCATGTTTAGAAAATTGATACATGAATTTCTCACAAGATTCATTAGTACATTGATGGATATTAAATTCATTGGTACAAGATTGATACATGAGTTTCTCATAGTTCATTAGTTCATTTATGGAACAACTCAATTCAAATACTTGAAATACTAAATTCATGTATGGTTATTAAATAGAGTTCATATACATTTGATCCTATGTTACCTACAAATAAAGGTAGTCTAACCTCTCTTGTGGGTCTTGGAGAACTTTGCAAAACCAACTTTTTGAATCCCTTTCTTGTGGAAATTAAGCTTAAACTTGCTATAGGCTAGTTTTTTTTGTTTCCATTGTATCTTAGAGGTAATTTGCCATTTCAACCCGGTTAGCAAGATCGTGGGGGCAAATAACACCTTAAGGAAAGTGATTACATACCTTGAAAACTATCTTGAATTCTCTATTGTTAGTTTAGTAAAGATTTTGAAATTACTCTTGTAATAGTTTTGTAGTAGATCTCATATTCTTGTAACCCCAAATCCCAACAATCTTAAGGTGTTATGTGAAAGTCGGTATGGAGTCTACTCATAAATTTGTTATCAATGATGATGATCCTATTTGACCTCCAAGAGTAGCAAGGCATTGAAGATAAATAATGGTTGCCAAATAGATGAAGTGTTGTGTGGTCTTCACAACTTGTTCATCGCCATCAAACTCGTAGAAAAATTTGGACTGTGATTGGAGTATAAGAAAACTCAAAAATGTACTGACAAATTTTGTAGTTTGAATACTTTTGAATTTTGTATTCATTGTAGTACATCTCTCCCTTCATGTATAACTGTTGGTTACTAAACTAGAAGATCATGAAGTGGAATTTTTTGTGTTATTTCATAGTGAGGGTAATTATTGAAAATTACTTCCAAGTTGAAATGACCGCAAAAAGAAAAGCATGGTGGATCATGTATAAGCATCTTTGTGATGTGTTGATCCTATGATGAATAGACAAAATACTAGTTCTAGAGCATAGAGTAATTCAAATTGTCCAAGAATGGTATATTTCTCAAACAAGGTTACATGTTATGTTTAACTTGGTTATTAATAAGTGTGTTCACTCTACTTATTTAGTTAAGCATATTTATTAATAAGTGTTATTTCTACTTATTTGGTTAAATCTTTTTGTTCTTTGTGACTTAGTAATTTGTGACATGTGAATATAGGAAATTATATTATTTGTCAAAACTTAGTCTAAGAAAGAAAAGAAGGTTTTAATATGCACTCTAAAGTGATAATAGGTATTATATTATCTTGATTGGTAGTTGGTCATTATGTGTGCATGTATATCCAAGGAAAATACTTGGCATGAGAAAAATGCATCTGTTTTATTCTAAGTGAATTTATGTGAGGCCCTGTACCACCAATTTAAATCATAAATTGAAAAAAATTCCATATTTTCATAAAAAATTATTTTATTATTTTAGTTTGAATTATTTGATTCTCGTATATCAATTGTATTGGCACGAAAAGTTTCAAAATGCATTGTGCACGTTTAAATTATGTTCATGATTAAATTATTTAAATTTTTAAATTTCGCACTTGGGCCTAGGGTCGACCACTAGATATAAGTTTCGAATATTAGAATATGTATTTGAGATATATAAATGATAGAAACCAGGATCGTAGTATCGCGTCGAGTGAATCGACACAACACGACAAAAGTGGCTTTATGTTAAATCAAGAAACTTTCTTCCATTTCTTCCATTTTCCCAATAAAGCCCCAAAAATCAAACAAAACCCTCATTCTCTTCTTCTTCTTCTCCATTTGGCAGCACCTCTCTTCCCTCTCCTTTCCCTCCATTTCATCTTCAATAATCAACCCCAAAACCTCCATTGAAGCTACCCAAAAAGCTTGAAGGTCTTCCTAGTTTTTCTTGGAGATTTCGGACTAGCTTGGAGGAGAGGAGAAACTGGTTTTGAGATTGAGGATTGAGGGCTTTTGTGAGCCATTTCATCCACCATCAATCAAGCTTCTTGTTGGAATTGGGGGTAAGCTTTCTAGACACCAAAATCTTGTTCAATTGGTTCATTTTCTTGGTTAAGAGAGCTTGTAGCTCTTTGTGATGAATTTTGTTGTTGATTAATGAAAGTGGGCTCTATGAAATCCCACCATATATAAACTTGGGGCTGTTCTTGTTTTAGTGTGTGTGTGAGGTGTTTTGTGTGAGATTTGTTGCTAGAAAATGAAAGAGGAATGAGAAAGAGAGGAGCTGAGAGAGAGGGATGGAGTGCCAGTTCCTTGCAGCTTTATTTCCTCAATTTTAGCTCAATAATTTCATGTCTCTCTTATTAATTCTTGATGTTCACATGATGGCCTAAGTGTGTGAGAAATTTCATATAAAAATAGCTTTGTTTGATGTTGTAAAATGGTTGAGAAAGAAAGCTTTAAAACCTGGAATTTTCGTATAACAGGGTTGGTGAAACAGCCTACTTAAATCTGTTATAACTTGGTGTAGAAAGGTCCAAATTGAGTTCTGTTTATTGTGTTTGAAACTAGAATCTGAGTTATTTTAGTAGTATAAATTTCAAGGGCTAGTTCAATTTCTGTGAATTTTGGTGAATTTTCAAATTTGACTGAAAATCAAGACTGTTATGTTCTGTTTTTACTATAGCAGCGGCTTTAAATTGAAATTTGATTAGTTTTTGATTTGAATCTTGTATAAATGTCTTTTGAGAATTTTAGTTCATTGAGTATATTTTCCAACGGTATAAGATTCATAAATTTTGGACTTATAGAACACAAGTTATGGTTTTTCAAAGAATGCTGCGAAAAACTGGAAAATTTTACCTCTTTGCACTTGGCAAACTACTACCCTATTTTTGAAGTAGTTTGATTCAAAGTTTTGTTACCATTTTGCTTCCATTTGATAGAGGAATGTTGTTAGAGTAGTTGTATCAAAATTTAAGTGATTTGGGGCTGTTTTAGTTGAACAAAATATTTGCAAATCAAAGAAGGAAAATCTGGTAGTTTAGTTTCCAAAATTTTTCACAAACTTTGCCCATCTATAAAGTTATGTTACTGTGAGAATTTTTGTCTCAATTTTGGTACACAATCAGTTCACAGAGTGAGGTTTGAGTGTACAAAATTTGGTGATTTTCTAGTTGCATTTCGATGCCCAAATGTTGTCTCAAAATTAGCTTCTCAAATCTAGAAATCTTCCCGTCAGTCAATGTGACCCCTGTGCTTCTAACGACTGTAATTCCTTGCTCGGGAGTCAGAATCGGGAGCCGTCAGTGGTGTTTGAAACTAGACTTCACAAGCTTTCTAACGGTATATGACTTGCATGTTAGTTCTTTCCCTATCAATACCAGCGAAGCCACAAAGATGGCTGTTTTTCAAAACTGATTTGCCTGTTTTTGTTCCTCGCAACTTCTTGTGTCGCGCTTTTGCCTACTTTACAAAATAAATCCTGGAGCGAGTCCTTCTAATGAATTGTAGTAATCCGAGCCTAGTTTTCATAGCCATAGGTCTTGCCTAATTTTGATAAGTGTAGCCTAAGAGATGGCCCGAACAAGAAGTAGTGGCAGTGTGGTCTTGGTGAATTTTAGTAGTTAAGTTAAGGTTTTAAGCTTTAGTTATTTTGGCTAGTGATTGATAGTGGAATTTTGGCTCAGGTGATCAAGACTTCGCCGAGGGCGACCCGACTACCGAAGTTTAACCTTCTTGCTTGTTCGCTTGTTTTACTGAACTTCAATGAGTATTCAAGTATATGTTATTTAAAGCTTTATTTAATGTTAATGATTTGAGAAGCATGCTTGTGTGTCTCGATGAGCTTGTACTTTACCGCGCTCACCTTATTTGATTTGCCTCTAAATGAGTTCGACTACTTGAATTGTCAATTGTTTGACTGCTTGAACAATTGTTACTTGAATTACCATTGCTTGAATCATTGTTATTGCTATTGAAAATTGTGGGGACGCCCAAACCCCATCGGGGAACCCTTCACTTTGATCGGCAATAGGGGCTTGGTCGAGGGATTGATGAACCATAGGTCTTAAAAGTGTTTATGTCGGTTGGAGTGCGCTCGCCGACCAAGGTATACTCGAGTATTACCAACTATCAATTTTGATGAGCGGGCCCGGTACAGGAGGTGTAAGTAGACGGGTGAGGGTTTCAAGTGGTGCCTACAGGATGTGAAAGTGTGGTTGACGGAGTGTCAACATTTTTGATTTGAAAGTCGGAACTCATGAAATGGACCAGATACAATTGTGGAAAATGCAGAAATTTGGATCGGGGGTACATGCTACGTCCCTAAGGATGGTAGACACCTCTACCACCCGTGTCCACCTGTATCCTTTATATGGTGTTATCAAATTTCTTTACGTGAAATATTGTTTGTTTTACTTTAAATTGTTTTAATTGTTGAAGCATTGCTCTATCTTGCTTGCATGCATGCTTTCTTGGCCTCACTGAGCGTTAGCTCATCCCAATATATTTGTTTTCGTTAACAGATTTTGAAATGGAGTTCGCTAATCGAGGAATTAGTTTCTTTTGTAGGATTTCCGTACTTTTGTATAAGTTTGAAATTATTCGCAAAGTTGATGAATGATTGTATTTGAAGTTATTATTATTGTAATTTTGATAAAAATTATTGAGGTTGTACTCTTGTAATTTAGCTGGTAGTTTCATTGGACTTCAATTAGGGTTTTAGGAATGAATGCTTGTGTTATTATTTGGATTTTGTAGTGAGTCCTGGCGAAAGTTGGGCAGGCGTCCCGCAGATACCCTTGGGTTCGCCCTTAGGAGAGGTGGGGGCGTCAATTTAGCTATGGTAAATATAGCCAAGTGCATTTATTCTAAATTCTTCAAGAGTGTCACTCTTAAGTGAATTTGTGGTGCAATATATGTGGTAAAGTTCATGTATTCTAAATTCTATCAAGAGAATGTTGAGATCATTTTTCTAAGTTGCCAAATGTTGGTGTAAACAAAGGTGTTGTAGATACTAAAGTGTATTCACCTTTGAAGATCAATTGGTTGATCTTGGAGAGATGAATACTATTTCTGGTATCAAAGTTAGGAAAATAGTGGGAGTTGTGACCCGTGTAAGTCTCATTCTATTGATAGGGTATTGAATGAGTTTCAATATCTAAAGATCAAATAAATTAGTACTTCCTGTAATCCTATCTTGAAACTTTATGAAATTTGTAGTTCAATTGCTCAATTTGCATATTCCATTGTGATAGGATGGTTGTTATTATGCAAGTGTAATTGGGTGGTTTTTTTTTTTTTTTTTGGCCAAAATGATAATAGCACTTGTATTAGTGAAATAAAACAGATTACTGTATTGGAGCAACTGCTTCTACATCTCCTTTGGCTAAACTAGTTAACCAGCTAGGAAAGGAGTTCTTCTAATTCGCTTCACTTCTCAAGTTTATGGCATATTTTGCCAAAGTATGACTTACAATGTTACCTTCCCTTTTAATGAAGGAAAAGTAACATTTATAAAATTCGTTTTTGAGTAGTAGAATATCATCTAATATGATTCCTATGAGTGGATCATTTGTAACCCCTTCTTGGATTTTATTCACCCAATTTTGCAGTCTGATTGCACTATAATATTCTGCCAAGTTTCTTGTTTTGCCTTGAAAAGAGCTTGCCTGATTGCATTTGCTTCTTCCATCATTGCTTCAGTGTTTTTTGTGTCACTTCTTGCCCATGTCTTGACTATTTTTCCATTCTTTTCCCTTGCCAAAACTCCCCATCCAATTCTTTCCTTTTGTCTGTCTATTGCAGCATCTGTGTTCAGCATGATAAAGCTATCTATTGGTAGTTTCTATTTGTTCCCTTCCTTTGGATTCATTTCTTCAGGTTCCCCTTCACACTTATCGTTTACCTGGGTATGGTTATATTCCTGCCACCCATTTACTGCCTTGTTTACCACTCTGCCTGGGTATTCTTGCTTTTGATTGAACTGTGTTTGGTTTCTAACTTTCAATATTTGTCACAGAATATTAGCCATAAGAGTGATATGTTCCTTCCCTCCATTTCTCTACCTTGCTTCCATCAAACTGGACCACCATAACCAGAAATTTTGTCTGAATTCATGTAAACCATCCCAAGTAATTGGTGTAGCTTTACAGATTAAGCTTGCCTGTGGACAGAAAAAGAACATGTGTTCAACAGTTTTAGATTCCTCCCCACCGCATGAGCATTTATCATCTCCTCTGCCAATTCTATTTCTTATATCTGCATTTACTGGGATTAATTTATGTAAGCACTTCCATATAAAGTGCTTTAATTTGTGTTTCAGATCCAAACTCCAGAGAATCTTCCAAACATTTGTGTTTACCACATTTCTGCTACTACTTTCTTCTCTCTGTGAGATATTTCCTTGTTCCTGCTGCATTGCTTTGGCTAACATGTATCCTGTCTTCACAGTGTATTCACCTGTACTTGAATATGCCCATGCCAACCTATCTTTCCTTCATATAAGCTTATAGGGATATCTCTGATTCTTTTGCAATCCTTTCCTTGCATTATCTTCTCTATCAGAGGTATATTCCATGTTCCTTCTTGGATTAACTCATGAACTTTTTGAATCGTAATCTTCAGGTTTAGGTGATATCACTCTTCCATCCCCTTTGCCCATAATCCACCTATCACTCTAGATATTTATAGTACATCCATCACCCACCCTTTTCCTAATTCCTCTTTCCAATAACTCATTTCCACTAATAATGCTCCTCCACATCCAAAAGTCACTATTTTTTGTTTTCATTTTCCATATTGATTCCCCTTTAAAATATTTTCCCTTCAAGACTTTGCTCACCAATAGATTCGGCTTTGTCAACACCCTCCACAGCTACTTTGCCAACATTGCAGTGTTAAATTCTTGCAAATCCTTGAAACCAAGACCCCATTTTCCTTTTACTTCAGTCATCTTCCTCCACCCTATCCAGTGTGTCTTGTTTTCTTCCCCATTAGCCCCCCACCAGAATCTTGCCATTTCCTTACATATATCATTGCATATTCCTTTTGGCAATTTGCAACAGGTCATGGTGTAAGTAGGCACGGCTAGGATAATTGATTTCAACAGTACCTCCTTTCTTGCTTGACTGAGAAGTTGTTCCTTCCATTCAATTAGCCTTATTATCACATTTTCCCGGATATACTTGAATACCTGCTCTTTTGATCTGCCTATCACCATTGGAAGCCCCAGATATTTACTCTGTTTTACTTGCTTCATCCCACCTAATTCCACTAAGACTTCTCTTCTTCTACTTTCCGTAGTATTTTTGCTAAAAAACATAGAAGATTTTTCTGTGTTTATGATTTGGCCTGAAGCTTCACCATACACTTTCAAGGTCTTCATCACTTGGGATGCTTCTTCCTTAGTTGCTTTACAGAAGATCAAGGTGTCATCTATAATGAAAAGTTGGGAAAGAGCTGGACTAGCTTTTGCAATTTTCAAACCTATGATCCTACTGTTGTTCATATCATGTGTTAACAGATTGGACAGAGCTTCAGATATTAATAAGAACAAATAAGGGGGTAGGGGGTCCCCCTGTCTCAATCCTCTCTCTGGTTTAACAAAGCCTTTTTTCTCCCGATCAATATTAAAAGTGTATCTGATAGAAGACATATAATTCAATATCCAGTTAATCCAAGTAGAGCAAAAATACCATTCTATGCATGATTTTTTTTTCAGAAAACTCCATTTCACTCGATCATATGCTTTTGAGATATCAAGCTTGAGGGCCATAAAAGCCTTGGAACCATTCCTCCATTCCACTCGATTGCACATGAATGAATTCATGTGCAATCATTATATTATCAATCATCTGCCTTCCAGGAATAAAAGTTGATTGGTTTGAGCTAATACAATGTTTCAAAACAGGTTTCATTCTATTTGCCAAGATTTTAGAAATAATCCTATAGACTACATTGCATAAACTTATTATCCTGAACTGAGACACAGATATTGAAGACTCAACTTTAGGAATCAAAGTAATGATAATTTCATTTATAGATTTAAGCAGATTTCCAAAATGGAAAAAGCCAAATATTGCCTCCAAAAGATCATTCTTAACTACATGCCAAAAGTGTTGGAAGAGAAGTGGAGTCATACCATTAGGCCCTGGTGCCTTATTTGGATGCATTGAAAGAACAACCTTCTTTAGTTCCATTTCTGTCACAGGCCTGGTCAACTCACGATTCATCTATCCAGGATTCTTGGAGGAATACTTTCCAAGGCTGTGTCAAAGAGTTAAGGATTGGTAGAGGTGAACAAGTTTTGAAAGTACTCTGAATTTCTTCTTCAACTTCATTCTCTTCCTTACACCACTATCCATTTTCCTTTTGCAGTGTTGAAATAGTGTTTCTCCTTCTCCTTCCTTCCACTGCAGCATGAAAATAAGTAGTGTTTTTATCCCCTTCCCTCAACCAGCTAATTCTAGGTTTCTGGCTTAGTACATTTCCTCCTTGTAAGCATCAACCAGATTCTTTTTCAACTCTATCTGCTTCTCATATCTATTCTCTAATTTGCTTCCTTGAATTTCCTGAATCTTATTTTTTAGGACCTTTATCTCTCTCTTTGCATTGTTGTTTAAACTTTTGTTCTAGCTTAGTAGTGCCATCCTACACTCCCTAATTCTTTGCTACAATCTGAAAAGCCTAAAGCCTTTCTTTTCCTTACCCCAAGCTTTTTTCACAATATTGTTTACTTCCTTGTACTGCAACCATTTCTTATCAAAACAGAATCTTTTTTTTCCATCTTCTTCCTGCAGGTTTAGTATCCAATAATAACATACAATGATCAGAAGCATTATTTTGTACATGAACACATTTAGCCTTGCTATAGTCCTGCTTCCATTTTGCCCTCACTAGAATTCTGTCTAATCTCTCTTTAACTTCACCTTCTTGCTCCCAATTGTTACACCAAGTCCAAGGTTTACCCTCATACCCAAGAACTGATTGCCACTTATAAATTCCTTAAAGTTCCTAAAACTCTTCTCAGCTCTCATGAGACCACCCTATTTTTCCTCATTAGATATAATGTCATTCATATCTCCAGCAATTATCCATTTGTTTCCCCACAAATTTTTCCTATTGTTTATCATATTCCATTTCAGTTCTCTAACATGATCATTAGCACTAGCATACACACCTATCATCCACTACTTTTCATTCTTATGTTTGTTTTCCATGCATAGTTCAATAGTAAAATCAATATACATTATCTTAGCAACTTGTAGTTCCTTCCTCCACATCACTGCTAAACCACCAGGCTTTCCTATTGGATCAACTACAAACAGCCTATCATACCGTAATTTCATTTTAACTGTGTTCATAAAACTTTTCCTATTTTTTGTTTCTGATAGAAATATCAATTCTGGGGAGTAGAGTCCAACAGTCTTTTTGAGTTGGGAAATTGTCAAGGGGCTCCTCGCATCTCGACAATTCGACACTAGAGCTCTCATTGATGCTTCGGAGCCCCATTAAGGTTGGGCACCACCACCTTCAGACTGCTATTTAAACTACTTTCCACTTGTAGCTTCTTCTTTCTTCTCTGCCCAAGCTTAACTGTTTCCGTCTTGGGTGGTTGATATTTGTTTTATGTCCTAATGTAGGCTTTAAGAAGTCTATTAGAAAAGAATTTGTTTACTCTTATACTAGTTGTTTAACTAATATGAGTTATCTACTTGGATAATAGTGCAATCCATGTGCTCTTAACAAGCAAGAGTGATTGCTAATTTCACCGTAGAAATTGACTATTTATCTTTGACTACTGTATATATAAAGAGTCAAAGTAATTTAGGGAATGTTATTTGGTAAAAAGTAACGAATTGTGGCCAAAACCTATGTTTTCTACTTCTTTATTTTGGCTAGGGTGTAGTCTTTATGTCTAGAATCTTAACTAAGGTGATTATTGATAAATCTAGACATATAAGTCTAAGACTCAAGTACCTTAAACAAATTATTATGTATATGATATTGTGTACGCTACATAAGTAAAAATATACAATAATTAAGGATATCCGTTGACTAAACCTCTTGTGAGAGACTTGGCGAATTTGACAATGCCAGGAATGGAATTGAAACCCTTTGTCTAGAATCACTAGTAATGGTAATCCAACCTTCTTCTAGTACTACCCTTAGTTAGAAAGGTTGAATGGGTAAAAACAAGTTGCTAATAACTGATTGTGAGTACTACAATTTTTGTGCATACCATTCCAAGTGGTAGGACATAGAATTACTCTTAATTGAGCAGGTTGAGAATTATTCTCTTAATAAACATATTTCTTAGTGCTTTATTTGTTAAAGCTAGAAATATAGTTTACTTATATGATCATAGAAGTGGTGCCGCTTCTAATAAAAGTTTGGGGTAATCTTTTATACATGATCATGAACTAAAATGAGCACAGGGCCTATAATAGTACTAAAAATGAAATGTGAATGATGGATGCAAGTTGATTAGTTCATAATGCAGGATAATTCTATTCTAACTTCAAATCTTGATTTAAGTAATCCAACCATCTTGATTTGATTAGAACTTGTGAATTATTTACACTCAGGAAAAGTTTAAAATGAAAGTTACTTTTCTCTATGCAAGATACCATAAGTGTTGGTTTAGCATTTCATACTATAAACTGAATGGGCGAGTGCTGGAAAATTAGTTTGTAGTATGAAAATTCATTAAAATGTATGACTTGTAACATGACTTTTCAATTTCATGTCTAGAAGATTGATACATGAATTTTTCACAAGATTCATTGGTACATTGATGGATATTAAATTCATTGGTACAAGATTGATACATGAGTTTCTCATAGTTCATTAGTTCATTTATGGAACAACTCAATTCTAGTACTTGAAGTACTAAATTCATGTATGGTTATTAAATAGAGTTCATGTACCTTTGATCTTGTGTTATTAACCTCTCTTGTGGCAACTCTTGGATAATGTTACAAAACCAACTTCTTGCATCCCTTTCTTGTAGAAACTAAACTTAAATTTGCTATAGGCTAGTTTCTTGTTTCTATTGTATCCTAGAGGTAATTTGCCATTTCAACCCAATTAGCAAGATAGTGGGGGTAAATAACATCTTAAGGAAAGTTATTATACGCCTTGGAAACTATCTTGAATTCCCTATTGTTAGTTTAGTAAAGATCTTGAAATTAATCTTGTTTTATAGTAGATTCCATATTATTGTAGCCCCAAATCCCCAACAGTAGCATCATTAGCAAATGGGGCAAGTGCAATTCTGCTCAATTATTATTGTGAATCCCATACTCCTAAAATTTTTTGCACACTCATATTATTTTGTTGTAAATAAAAATGTTGTTTATGTACACCAGATTTTATAAAATCAATTATTGTCAATCTCATACTTCCAGGATTTGTTGTGCACTCTTTTTTCTTTTTTCTTTTTGCAGATAAGAACATTGTTCATATACACCATATTTTATTTAAAAAAAAAGGAAAATCTATATAAATGTATAAGAAATCTAATATAAAATATAATAACCATACACAATTATACCAAATGGTAATTATGCTAGTCCAATATACTAACTGTCAATGTATGATACCAATAATTATGGGCCCCAAAGATGGTAAAAAATGCTGACAAAAGTTCATTGCAAGTTGAGACGGCCACCACTATTTTCCATATAGTGACATCTATACTACATAAAGTAATACAGCTTTGGGCTGCTTTTGGTGCAAGTCAAGGTGCAATCAAAACGTATCAACAGCCAATGCTGAAGAATCTAACGAGGAAATCTTGTTCAATGTTTTCATTCAAATGATTCAAGAAAGACAACATGAAACTTCTAGCAAAAATACATAAATGAGTCATTGGTCGCCTGAAGATCCAAATACATTTTTCCATCAGTACATTATTTCACATAACTAGCACATTTAATAAAAAAGCTACTATGATAATGATTTTCCTAAAAACATCCCTAAAGCAACGGTGCAAGTGAAGTACCCTTAATAGCGCACACACAGCAAATTTAAAAGCATCCAGGAACTAGCAACTAAGTAATAGGACTAAATTTTAGTACTTTCTCACTTTACACTCTAAATTTTAGTTCTGGACACTTTAAACCCTAAACTCTGAAGTTCAGACACTTCGCACTCCTAAGTCTCAAATTTATCGCATTGAAATTTAATCAATGACAACTTTAGCAAAATTAATAGTATGGAGGACTGAACATATTAATGACAATGTGCTAAAAGTGGTCAAAAGATGCTAAGATATTGTTGCAAAAATAAAACAATACATTGTCACTAATTTGCACCATATTTTATCTGGTTAATTTTGCTGACAATATTGATGATTAATATCATGTAAATCAATTATAATGTGTTGAAAATGATCAAAAATTATTAAGGGATAATTAGTTAGAACATTAGAACAAAATAGTACATTATCATTAATTTCCATCATTTTTTATCTCATTAATTTTATAAACATAATTATTGATTAGACTTAAATGGGACAAATTCTAAAGTTTATGATTCAAAGTGTCCTAAATTAAGAATCTAAGGTGCAAGTATCCACAATTAAAATTCAGGGTGTAAAGTAAAAAAGTGGTACAAGTTTCAAAGTGCAAAGTAGAATTAGTCCAAGTAATGCAAATAAAGCAATTTTATTGATGCAAACAAATGTAGATATATAATGAATCAAGTTTTATTTGATGCGTAAAATACCAAAAAAACCCTGTGATTTGAAGAATGTTCAATTTAACTCCTTATGGTTTGGAAACCTACATTTTAACTTCCTGTTGTTTTAACTAAAATGTAACTTGGATAGAAATTGCTGAAACTAATAATAGCATGCAAGCGCCACAATTGCCCCTTATAAATGATAAAACCCTAATCCCTCGTTTGCTACAATGGAAAGGTCTGGAATGGAAAGGCCTTTCCAGTCAGAATTCTTTTCCTGCCAGAATGGATAGGAAAGAATTTATCATTCCAGTGTTTGGTAATCAAGTCAGAATGGAATGTTAATTTCTTTTTCCATGTCTGGTATAATCATATTGAGAAGTCAGAATTGAATGAAGAAACTACTATATTGACTTAATTGCCCCTATATATAACATTCTATACATATCTTGATTTAGAGACAAATGAATTATTAATTAATAAATAACTTTTTAATAGTATAAAATCACAATAACTTATTAAATGGGAATATAACTTTTTAATAGCATACAATTACAATAGGTGAATACTAACTATAATGCAATTGCCATAGGTGAATACTAGTTGTAACTAAATTAACTTTTTAAATTACATATACGTTGAATCCTCCGTGTATTTTTTATACATGTTAAATCCGTCATTCATGCATGTTAAATTCTTTGCCCTTGATTTGCTTCTGAATGGTTTTAAGAACTATTTATAATAGAAAAATATAATTGTGTCTTAGCAGATAGTCTAGTGGGTTTACTCTTTTCTTTTTTTTTTTTAAATTTTATAAACTTCATATGAATGTATTTTGGCATGTTATTGTTTATTTGAATTAACAAATGTTATCATATAATCCAATATTGTGAATAAAAAATATATAAAAAATGTCAACTAAATATTTTATTTCAAAGTAAAAAAGAAAGAAAAGTCATTAAATAGAATTAAAATTATTCCTAAGTAAAAAAAGTAATAGACTTATTAACTAAACTCACAAAATAGTCCTAATATTTGACAAAGTAAATAACAAATTAATATATATGAAAGATAAATAGGTACACAAGAAATAGGGATATAAAATATAGAAAGGTAATCTTGACTCCTATAATTTAGGTATTTTCTGAATAAAATAGGAATGGCTTTTCTCTAGATTTTTGTGAGGAATGAGATTCCAGCAAAAAGTTGGAATAAGGTTTCTAGGGGGAAATGGCTTTCTAGGGGAAAAGAGCCATACCAAACACTAGAATGGAATGAAAAAGTTGGAAAGGTTTTTCCATTCTAGACCTTTTTAATGTACCAAATGAGGGGTAAGGCTCTTTCATCCATTTGGTCTGTTCATCGAACAAGAGAGAGAGAGAGAGAGAAAGAGAGAGAGAGAGAGTAAATGACAGAACACTAGGATGAGAGAACCTCAAATCGGAACAAATTTCAACCAATATTGGGCAAATCAAATGCAAAAAATATGAATTATGAGAGATGGAAGATTTGGAAGGGAAATGGAAGGATAATGGGTAAATTTTAGCTTCTCTCTTGCTATCTATTATGTAGGATTTTGGTTTATATGAGTACTTAATCAGTTGATTGCTTGCCGTGATTTGGACAAACTCATAGATATGTTGTTTGTGCTTGCAGGTGTAGTGCTCATATTGGTCACTTGTTGGGTTTTCAAATGGATTGTTGTGAAAATAGGGATGCTTACTTCTTGTCCCAATTCAATTGCAGCCTATATGAGGCATTGGCAAGAAGAATCTCTCTCTTGATTGATCTCCACCATTTGGCAACTGATGAAAAGAGAGAATGGGGCTTTGAAACCCTAAACAGGAAGTGGGTTCTTCTTCATTCACCATAATGGTAAAATAGGCAACTAATGTCATCTTTTCTTTTAAATATTGTTTATTGCAAAATCAAAGATGCACTAGAAGCACGTGACTGTCAAACATAGTTAGTTTAGAGAGTTTCTATTCAAGTTGCCCTTTAGCGAAAATCACAGGGAGTTCAAATGTAGATTTTCTAACCATAGGGAGTTAAATTGAACATTCTTCAAACCATAAGGAGCTTCTTGGTATTTTACCCTAACTCATTTTTAAGCCAATTTACCTTTAATACTTGTCCAGTCACGCTTGAACAAACCTAAACAAGTTTCTTAGGAGTGATATTATAGCAAAATTCTCATTTTTTTTCCAAAAAGTGAGTTAAAACACACTTCAATACTTAAGTGTCACAAAAGAAAGGTTTTTAATGGTGTTAGTTAAAACTTGCAACAATTTTTTTATGACTTTCATGCAAGATTTAACTACAAAATAATTAGGGTTTGAACCCTATTCTATGTGAATATGAGATAAGATGAGCAAAATATTAAATTCCTTCTAATTCTCATATTCGACCTCTATATCAGCAAATATAACAAAATTATAAGAATGGTTTGTTCTCATGAAAATGCTAATTTAAAACTTGTACTCAAAACAAAAGAGAATGAATTTAAAAGTCATGCTAATAAGAACCATGAAATCACTGGAATCAAAGAATGACTACAAATTATCAACCAAACTCATAACATAGGAAAGTTATGAAGTTTCTACCTGGATTTGGAATTAACCTTATGTTAATTCAAATAATAAATTTAGACTTTCGTGTAGGCAAAGGTTGCAAAACATGCATAGAATTTACTTACTTAATCATAAGACTAGTAATCTAAAGCAATAAATTGAAGAAATAATTTGTACTAGTGGGCGTAGAAATATTTGTTAATTCACCGTCTAATTTACTATCTCATATCAATTAATTTCACCAAAATAATTACATCCCTGTGAGTCCAGATAACTATCATAATGAATAAATTGCAACTTAATCTAGATGCCTTTTTTTATTTCTTTAATCACTAAATAATATATGAAAAGAAAAAATAAAATTTACCTCAACCACCAATATACTTAAGATGCTGTAGCTGCTATTAAATATATGACATTATAAGGAAACTTATTAAAAATGTCAACTATTCAATATGTTAGCTAAAAATCCATAATCTCAATCACCAACCTGTATGTGATGAAAATCTTTTCAGATCAAATATTTGAAATGCTATGACTACTATCAAATATATGATGTAAAAGGAAAATTCTCAATATGGCATGTAGTAACTTTTGAATAGACAAAAATCACACGCGGACTAAAATTCATTGAATTTCCATTAATGTAATCACTTAATTTTATGTAGTTAAAGTTGTTTACCCTCTATATTTGAAATGCTAAATACAGATGTAAAAAAAATTTCTAATAGAAATTCATAAGTCAATTTATTGATTAGAAGTACTTGACTTCAATTACTTTGTCACATGTGATTCAAATTTTTCCATACACCAAATACCTGAGATGCTGTGGCTACTCTCAGATACATGGCGTGCTAGACTTTATAAGGATGTCAAATAGTCAAGCAATCTGTATGTTGACAAAAGAATTTCTTAATTTCCCTTTTCATTCATTCCAATCACCGACCTTAAAGTGATTAAAATACTTTATGCATCAAACAATTGAGATGCAAGGAAAAACTTTATAAAGGAAATTTTATGAAGTTCAAATATAGTCAATAACTAACATTGACACCATATTTAAATCATAATATGAAACAAGTGACTACAATTATAGTGTGTAAGTGTATTACATGATCTCATACAACAACTTGAATAAAGAGACATAAAAAATTAGACATTAAAATGAATCAATGATCACAAAAAACGTGCGTCTAAGATTGTGAATAGGCTCATATTATGATTTTAAAATATTAGAATCATGTGGTTTAATAAGTAAAACCATGCCAGTATCGATTATAATAAGGATTTGAAAATTCAATAGTTGTATAAGACCATAAACATTACAAAATGATAGTATATCAAATGGCATATGGAGCTATGCATATTTTGATGAATCTAACTTAATAAAATATATGGTCACAAAGATTCTTTACATGAATCTTAATATTTATTAAGGCATGTATTGTGAACATGTTAAAGAATCAAATATATGATATGACTCATGATAACATAAACTTTAAAAAGTATTCGTCTTGAATCACAGAGAAATTTCTAAAAATATTATGATTTTTAAATTTTTTCTGCAAATAGGGTGATTTGGGTGTAGGGTTCAGACCAGTGATGTTCGCATTTGCAAAATGCGAGTTCCAGTGAACTCGCATTTTGCAAATGCGAGTTTGGTGAAAAAAAAAAAGAAAATGAAAAGAAGAACTCGCATTTACAGAATGCGAGTTCTAATGAAATCGCATTCGAAGAATGCGAGTTTTGGTGACTAAGCCAAGCTTCACATTAAACAGAAGAATTGGACCACTTTGTGGTGGCGAGTTTGCTATTGCCTTGGTCTGGGCCTCTACGAGTAGGTATACTACTACGATTCTCCATTTCTGGTAATGTCGGGGAGGAAGAAATGCTTCCGATCCCGGTTTAGCTGGACTCCTATCTGTCTCTTCCTTATCTGGAAGATGAGAGGTGGCTAAGGTGGGTTCTTCATGGAAGTCTACGGTTTCTGCGTAACCGGTCAGCTCGCCTGGGTTTTTCCCATCAACTAAAGAGCAAGGCATTCCAATGCACCCACCGGAACCGGACACGGCACACCGCCCCACTCAGTCTTATCGCTTCAGCGGATGCTACTACTGAATAAGATGCTATTGCCCAACCTCATCCAGGAAAAAGAAAGAAAAGCATACTACGGTGCTTAATCTGTCCATGTGAGAAAGCAAGTACTCCTAATCGGCTGTTGCAAGCTGCTGTCCAAGGCAGGGCGAGGACGGAAACAGATACGTGGCAAAGGAGAGGGACCTAAACCCAGGTGGGCCAATCAGGGCGCTCGTGGGAACTAAAAAAATGTACTGCCACAAAATTTAAGTCTTCTTGTTTTTGGTCGTCAGTGGCATTGTGGATTTCTCATACTATCACACCGTAAAAAAATGAAAATCTACAGCTAGGTGTAGCATAAATGTTTTAGTAGCTAACCAGAGAAATAATCTGATGAATATCAAAGAAAGTTTTTTCATCTTTTGTTGTCCTGTTTCTGCAAGACTTGTGGATTTATAATTCTCATTGAAACAAAAATTTTGCAGCTGTTATATTACCTTCACTCCGGTGCCTCAGTGACAACTCAGCTGAGCTACTTTGTGATAAAGACAAGGGTCAAAGCTTACAACCGATTGTAAGAAACAAATTTGGAGGAAGTAACAAGCAAGTTGATGGTGATCTGGAGAGAGAAGATGAATGTGGGATCTGCTTGGAACCCTGCACCAGAATGGTTTTGCCTAACTGCTGCCATGCAATGTGCATCAATTGCTACCGTGACTGGTGAGTATGGCGTGCACCTTCCTTGATTTGTTATGTTTTCAGAAGGCTTGCTCTTTAATTTCACATGGAAGAATACTTGTTTTTACATTCTATCATTACATTCTTTACAGGAACCTGAGATCAGCATCCTGCCCCTTTTGCTGAGGCAGCCTGACGAGAGTAAACTCGGGGGACCTGTGGGTTCTCACCTGTGAAAAGGAAGTAGCTGATAAGGATGCTCTTCTGAGAGAGGACACAATTGGGTTTGTTTGGATAGAGAATTTACTTGAGATTTTATTTGGAATATTTACTGTAGCACTTTTTGTGATGTGATGTATGTGAGATAAAAATGTTGTTGGGAAGATAAAAAGGTGATTGGAAAGTGTGATTATGATGTAAGCAAAGTAAATTTTGCAAATAAATTTTTTTCACCTCTATATAAACAGTCTTCCTAAGGATACTCCTGATGCTCTTTTCTTGGTTTACTATGAGTACTTAATATGATACAGACACAAAGTAGATGAATATCAGTTGCCAACCAACCTATGTGTAAAAGTTTTTGTTATAATAGAACTCGCATTCTGCGAATGCGAGTTCTTCTTTTCATTTTCTTTTTTTTGATGCGAGTTCTTCTTTTCATTTACTTTTTTTTTATTCGTCATTTTCCACTGAACTCGCATTTGATAAATGCGAGTTTCACTGAACTCGCATTTGTCAAATGCGAAAATCACAATCTCAGAAACCTATTTGCAAACCACCCTATTTGTAGAAACTTTTTTTTTTCCATCACATTTTTAGAATTTCCTCTGAATCACACTAGATTCAAATGGTATTAGAATTATCATAAAAGTTGTGGATGAGATTTATCATTAATTCTCAATTATTGAGATAATGGAACCATATATTTCATGACAAACTAGATTTGATTTATTTTAACATTATACAAATCTATACAACCTTTATCAGATAACCAATAGACCAAAAAGTTATGCGCTAACAATATGGGAAAAAAATTCTAATATTATTATGGCAAAAAAAAGGTTCTACAACAGGGGTGGTATGTATTGGGCATTCCAAGAAAGATGTGTTCGCATTTGGTGAATGTGATTTCAGAGAGATAGCATTCAACAAAAGCGAACTATGGTCTGTTTTTTGCAATTAAAACAAAGCAGAAATGTCTTCCGGTTTTTTTAAAAAAAAAAAAACAAGAAGAAAGCTTGCATTTCTCAAATGTGAGCTTTCTTGGACAAATGCCCTATCGCAAATCAGAATTAGCGGCACCACAAGAGAAAAACACAAAACCCTCAAATTTGGGAGAATCAAAATAGACCGGCGAAATCTTTAATTCTTCAATTGGCAAGAGGCAAACCGCTCTTGTGGTTAGAGAAATTGGAGGAAAACTGTGGGAAAGACTTCATCGGCAACTTGCGTCGAAGTCGCCGGAAGGCCATCGGTGTTGAGCTCGGAAAGCGACGCTAGCCTCTTGGACTTCAAGGCTGTTGCTCCAGCGAACAGGTGAACTCTGGCAGACTACTCCTCAGCCTATTATTTGTGTGATTTTTGTTTGAAGAAGAAGAGGAATCCACAGTTTTTCTTTTTTTTTTTTTCCCCTTTTTCTGTTTTAAGTTTTTTTAATTGGCAAGAGGCAAATCGTTCTTGTGGTTAGAGAAATTGGAGAAAAATTGTGGGAAAAGACTTCAATAGTATGAGGTTCAGAGATGGAAATTATGAATAATATGTAAATGGAATGAACTAAAACTCGAAGAACATTAATTCCATTGAGTTTAATTCACGATTACAGAGAATCAGAATTCAGAAAGGATGGAATTGAGAAAAGAAATGTCAGAATGCAGGAATTAAGAGAGAAAGGTTGCTTTTAGCCAAAGCTGACAAATACACCAAAATAGCATGCCTCTACTATCACTATTACAGCTATTAATAGGCAATCTCAACAGAATGTCTTGGGTTTTCCATCGCAGCCACGTGCTTGATCATTCTGTTGCATTTCCCTGACGTCACAATCCTTCCCGCATGTTCTGCGTTCTCCCGTATATTCTTCATGATCCTCAGCTAGCAGAAAGCGTGATTCTTAATCCTCCTCTTCTTCCCGCCTTTGCACCTTCCACATCTTCTATGTTCACGCTTTATGATCCATTCCTCACAATTAGCAACTTGCATCGAAGTTGCCGGAAGCCCGTCGGCATTGAGTTCGGAAAGCGACGCCGGCCTCTTGGACTTCAACGACGCTGCTCCAGGGAACATGTGAACTCTGGCATCCTACTCCTCAGCCTATTATTTGTGTGATTTTTGATTGAAGAAGAAGAGGAATCCACAGTTTTTCTTTTTTTCCCTTTTTTTCTGTTTTAAGTTTTGTTGAGTAAACTATCTTTCTGTTTTTAGTTTTTTCCCGTCGGTGTTGAGCAGACTCAACTCTGTTCTTGACCATTTGTTTTTTTATTTTTTCTTGTTAGTTTTGTAGTGGCTTTTTATTATCTTCCAAAATCTTTTGACATGAAACTTTATGTGATTGGCATATGATACACGGATTAAAGATAAAAAAAAGGACAAAAAATCTCTGTGGCTAAGAAACTTGCTTTTAGTCTACAATTTATTATTATTATTTTTTTTTTTTTTCAGTTTTGAATGTTGCATTGCTTACTCCCTGGATAGCAGAGGTTTATGGAGGATGACAAAAACTGTAGCAAAATCACACAAATATTTTTTCTTTCTATTGGTATCATGCTGTGATCTTTTCTCTGTGTTTTTTTTTTTTTTATAAAGTTTTGTTGACCTTTTTGATGACTTCCTTTGCCAGTTGTTGATCTTTCCTATGCTTTGTTTTGTTTTGGCTCATAATTGAGGTGAAATTGGAGTGGTTTCAGACCCGATTTGAGAGCTGTGATTTCTTTTATGATTTATCCTTCAATAGTGGATTTTGCTATAAAATTCAATGATTGACATGATTTCGGAAATTTGTCTTAGACTTGAGAATTCTGTCTCTACATAATTCTGAGTGCAGATTCAGCATGTAGGATTGCATTATTGTGTATATTTTTAAGTTATCACTATTACATAAGAAATGGAAAACAAACAATCTTTCATGATGTGTCTTTTGGTGGATTGCTTTTCTGAAATAAGGCATGTAAGACCAACTGAATAGGTCATGTTATAGGTCATAGATTCTCTTTATGGCAGTGCGAGCAACTAAGTCTCACTTTTGCCCGTGAGCTTCTCCTTGCTCTCACCCGCTTGCTGCTTTTCATATCGGTTAAGGAATTCTTCTTATCCATTGATAGTAGAACATTACATTACATCTCTGGCGCAGCATGGTGGCTAAGGGTAATAAATAGAGGTGCATGGAATTGTAGACGGCGTATCCTATTTCTTTCTTGATTCCTAGAGCAACCCTAAGTCCTTGTCAGATTTCGTATGATGGGATAACTGATTAACTTGAGTTTATTGTCAAAAAAGAAAAAAGCGGGTAACTCAAAGGACTAAGATTCAGAAAAGATAGATAGATACATATATATACAAACACACACACATACACATACACATACTTATTTACTTTTCCAAAATTAGTATGTTAATCTGAATATTTTTTTTCCTCCAAAAGAAATCCCTTTGTCTTTTAATTCTATTCGAAAGCTATAGCCTTTGCTAGAGACCAGTCACCGGAAGTCGAGCTCCCCACCACCTCAGTTGCTTCTTCGTCCAACAATCTAATATTAGTAGGATTTCTGTGCCCTACCGCTACTGCCGGTTAATTTTTTCATGTGTTTTTATTGTTGTCCTCACAAGAAGCCGATTGTTTGTTTTGTCGAATGAGTATTTGGTTGTTTGTCGATAATGGTGATAGCGAAGTATTGAGGGCCGATTGCCAATTGATTTAGCTAAAAAAAGAAAAGGCTGATTGGTTCTACTTTTTATTGATCATGAAGAATGATTTTTTTTTTTTTTCATCTTAAAACTCCTTTGGTTACTCGTATTAAAGTGCTGCTGATAATCTGCAGCACTAGTAGTCGTTGGTGGAATGGCAAAAGAAAGATAAAATTTCTTCTCTTGGTTTTTCACCCCAAGATGAAAGTTAGTAGTTGTCCTAATTTTTGGTGAATCAAAAGGCTCTAGTTAGTCAATGATTAATGAATATTTTATTATAAATTACCAGTTGAAAAATTGTTTTTTCTTAGCAGGAAGTTTTAGTCAGTTTGTAGGGGCGATGCTTTGTCTTAAATATTTCTTAATTTTTGAGTTTAGACAAAAGGGATAAAGGTAGCAATTTAACCGAATTTAACTTACTGTGTAGGTTTTAATGCAATTGGACACAAAGAATTGGAATCAGATAGAGTTTTTTGTCAAGGATGAGAGCTATGACATTAGTTTTGCATTTGTAATTCAATAATAGATGTTGGAATCCTATTTTGGACTTTCAGTAGGTGGTTGTTTTGTATTGAAGGGCATGTGCATTGATGTACAGGATGGAATTTTTTATGGGGAGTTCGATTTCTATGATTTGTTTAAAACAAGCAAACAAATGATTCTTGGACTTCATTTTGTCTGCTTTAATTTCTTTTATTTTTAGGACAAATATATGATTATCCGAATCAATTAAGTTAAAGTTTACAAACAAAATTATCAATTCATCTTTAATTAGTTTGCATTTTCTTATTCTATTTTTATTGTATGTGAATACAGGAAACATCTTAATGATCTCAATTATTTACTTATTATATTGTCTTGCATTTTCTTAACAAATTACTTATTTTTAGTGGTAGATAAAATTATAAAAACATAACTGTAAAGATTTTGGTGCATGCATATGTAACTTTTCATACTTTATATTTGAATTTAAATAATTGAATATTTCTGTGAAAGTTTGAAAATTATACCATGTGCTGTGCGGTATACTCCTAATTTTACCAATCATTTAATAACATAAAAATTCATTATAAAAATTCATTATAAAAATTCATTTAATACCTACACTCAAAAGTAAAACAAAAACAACCTAGTTAGTTATAAAAAAAAGTACACAGAGAGAGAATCAAACGCCATTTCAGAAATGGGAAGTGCCAGATGCATTTTATAAATGAGAAGACACATCAGTCCTTGCATTTGTCAAATGCAAGTAACCTCGCAACTGTCAAATGCGAGGTCTAAAGCTTTTTTTTTTTTTTTTTGTAATTCAGAAAATTCAACAAAATGAGAAAACAGGTCAGAGTTTGCATTTGTCAAATGCGAGGTCTAAAGCTTTTTTTTTTTTTCGATTTTGTAATTCAAAAAATTCAACAAGAGATCGCATTTGTCAAATGCGAGTTTGGTAAGCTCGCATTTGACAAATACAAAAACCCCCCTAATGGAACTCTACACTTAAACGGCCCCCTTTGCAGAATAATTTAAATTTCATCACAAACTTGGAAATTTCTCAACAACATGGTTAGAAGGTGACTCTAATATCACATTTTAAACTAAACTGTATATTTAAATGTACTACGCAGTAGAAAACTAAACAGGCTTACCTCTAACCATTGTTATCAAGTATCGTATATATCCCATATGTCTTCTTTACTTTTTGCCTTCTTATTGTCTATTCTAACAAAAGAAAAATATGTAGAAGAAAAATTTAGAGTAATGACCTTGTAGTCTATGCCTAACCAGAGAGACTGCATTGTAGATGAAGTAGCATAGGTATTTTTATAGATTAGGCTAGGGACCCTTACTAGCAAATTCAAAAAATTCCTAAGGTTTCTTTCAATCAACGAAATCTTACCATAAGTTATAACTATAAACAATATATCTGACTAATTAATTGATGTGATTGAGTATTTGATATCAATCAGAAGATACTAGTCAATCATCATTAATAGAAGGTCATTAATAGAAGGTACTAATCAATCATTGACAAAATGTTAATCAATTAATTAGGATATCAATCAATTATGTGGGTCATAATAGCTAGGGGTGACCACGGTTTAGATTTGAACAGGAACCGGACTGGAATCGGACTGGCGGTTTATTAAACTTAAACCGGAAACGGAATTGAGAAACCGGAATCGGAACCATAACCGTAACTAAAGGTTTAGGTTTAGGTTCACAAAAAATTTAAATCGGAATCGGAACTGGCGGTTCAAGACACGTTCAAACTGTCTAAAATACATTTATATCCTGAATTGTTGGGCTTTTTTTTATTCAATTTTGAATTCAATTTTAATAACCAGTACCCAATATCAAACAGTCTTAGTTTTAGTCCAACAACATATTATCTAAAACTAGAGAAACCGAAACTAGAACCGAAAGAAATCGAAACCGTAATTGAACCGGAACCAAAGGTTCAAGAACCAGAACCGTAACCGTCCCTATAAGGGTCGATTCAGATTCCACCTTTCAGTAGAACCAGAACCATCGATTTTTAAACTGGAACCGTCAGTTTTTGAATCGGAACCGTGGCCACCCCTAATAATAGCCTCTAAAAGTGGCAAGTCTTACACGTTTATCTATCTCCATATATCAATTTAATGCTTTAAAGCAAGTGAAAAGATAGAAATAAGCTAAAAATGTAACTCATATTGTTTCTTTGATTCTAAGAATATAAAAAGATGCGAAATAACTCAATATGTCATGCGAACAATGTTTTTTCAAATTCCTCCCCTTTATTTGTATCTTAAAAAATCTAAATGTTGTAATGCGGTTCGTGTAGTGGTAACGTGAAGCAGAATAAAGTTTAGACAGTGCAAAAGGAATGAGGTTATAGCTTTGTACACATTAACTGAAATAAAAGTCTAGAAAATGAATTTGTAAAAGTTTCTACGGTCACTTTTTCTCTATCTATACTAAAACTTAAGCAAGATTTTGTGAAATTATTGTCTTACGAACTATACTTTTAAACTCGGACTAGGTATCAACTCTGTCAAACTCAGGGGTTAGAAAGTCAAATGAGATCGAGCCGAATGACGTCATATATATGTGTGTGTGCATGTTTTTTTGCCAAAATAATACTCCTTCCAAAACATATATCTAAAATAGTCTAATTTAAAATATATTATCTTTATGATACTCTTTTGGCCACATCGGCTGTATAGTGCCAGGATAGAGATACAGGCACGCTTCACTTGTCTTTCCCATTTGATATCTTCCCTTCCCAATTCTCTCTCCAAAACCTTCTCGCGTATTTTTTTCCTTTCCTTATCTTTCCCTTGTCAAATGTAATTCTGAGAAGCAAATACTCATATTAATAGCATCTAAAACTTCAGTATCATTCTTGATATTTTTTCAATAGATGAAAATATTCTTCCTGAATCTATAATCTCAAGATAAATGAAGATTATTCTCTTATTTTTTATATTGTGCAAAATCTAGAACATTCCTATAGCTTTCAAACAATTTTAAATACTGATGGTTTGAGAAATGATTTCTCACATTTTGATAAAATGTCTAGGAGGAAAACTACATAATAATAATAATAATATAGATTGATGCCCAATATGTTTGATTTTCACCACTTATATGAGCATGTTCATTTCTAGTACCTCTTTATCTCATGATCAATTAATCTCGTGTACTTAAATATTTGTGCAAAGAAAAGGTCCATGTCTTTGCATAGGCTTGTAGCGTTGCCATATTTTTTGCCCCTACGATTTTATCGTATCTCTAAGCTCTAAGCCTGCAATTTAAACATAACACATCCAAACACATTTTTGGAGTTTTAGTTTTCTGTTATTTTACTTCTAACTTGCAATACCTTTTTTGTTTACTCATTTCCCAGTGGCGATTTGCAGTGTTCAAATAGAGTTCAACATTCTGGGGATAGGATCAATGAAGTGCTTGAACTTAGCATTATTGAAGTGCCTGAATATAGGATCAACGAATTGCCTAGTGGCATTCTTGTATAAATTCCCTCTTTGCTATCACTTAAGAAAGCTTCAAGAGTATTGGTTCAAATATTTCAAATTTGATTGCAATTAGCATGATCACAGGACAGATATATTATTTCGATTGCAAATTTATTGTAATTATACTATGACTCAATTATTTTAGTCTAGAGTATCTTTTATTTTTAGCTCTTCGCATAAGATATGGGTGCTGTGAATTTTAGTGCAATACTAAAGTTCAATAGTAAGCTTGTTTTGTAATTTTTCCCCTTATAGCGTGACTTCTTTCGCAATAGTAGGATGCCATTTGCTTTTTATACTTGTTGATTATGTATATAATACTCTGGCAGTTTTCATTCTGCAATTGAAAACTTAAACTTTTCAGCCTGATTACTTTTTGTAAAAGTTGTTTTCAAGGAAGGATAACATGAATAATTATGACAGTCTTGAAGTTTTTTTTAACTTTTTCTTGTTATTACTTACAATTTTCATCTCAATAATAACATGGCCGATAATGTAGAGTTTATTTTTACATACTTATAAGGAAATTATCAAAGTTGTGCAATCTTCTTGTGCCTCTGTACTAAAAAAATTTGAAGTTTTTAGTTTACGTTGGAAACTATAGAATTTATACATTTACCACTAGATTAAAAATTTCCTTTCTTGTTATCCTACATGGAAATTAGGATAACTAGTTGGCTATCTTACATGGCAATCAAGATAACTAGGTGGATAATTGGGTGGCAGCAATAACATCATTATGGGAATAAAGTTTGAAAGAGAATCACAATGGGAATATTTTTTAGAAAGAGTGTTATTTTGGCAAAAACTCTGTGTGTGTGTGTGTGGGTGTGCATCTATATATATATATATATATATATATATATATATATATTGTAGACACCAAATTTTGACTATTTCTTTGTTTTCCTATGTTTTATCTCTAATGTTTAGTTATTTATTTTGAATTTTCTAACGATTTTTCTCATTTTTTGTAGGTTTATGCTTAAAAAAAAAAAAAAAGAAGTCAAAACGGACTGTGATGAGTCCACAGTAACCTGACGAAAAAAATGACCATGATTCTTCCGTAACTCGGATCATCCTTTCCATTGTAATTTCCGATGCTTGAACGATAAGAAACCTATTTAAACATTCTCCAACTCACCCCTAACCCCTAACAACTCATCTAACGTTCAAAATTAACTCACCTCATCCCAAGAACATCAAAACCCTTAGTTCTAGGTTTGGTAGCTATAAATAGCCTAGATTAGGGTTTAGCAAAGAGATTGGAAATCTGAGAGAAAAAGAGGCACTTAGGAGAGCTTTGAGAGAGGAAAAAGCAGAGAAAAACGGCTGGGAATTAGAGAGGAAAAAGGAAAAGAAAGAAGAAAAGAAAAGCTAGGGTTTCATACTTGGGAAGATTATTCTTGGAAATTCTGGCCTCCTCCTTCGTTTAGACTCAAAGCTTCCGATTCAGGTAACATCCTTCTACTCTATTTACTGTTTTTTGATCGTAAAATTATCTGAGATTTGGACCTTTTGGTGGAACCAAGGTCTTGAATAGTTTTTCTTTTAGTTTGGGATATTTGATGATGATTATCAGTTGTTATATGAGCATGTTGTGTTTATAAAGCCTTGGTAAGGCTAGTAGATTTGTTTTACGCTTAAAATCGACGCTTGATGCTTCGTGATGATGTCGTTGTGATTCGAGAAATTTCTGGAAAAATGTTCTTCACGTTTTGAAGATGTGAAGAAACGCGGACTACTTGCTGATGACTTCGCTTAACGGTCCGCGTTTCCTCTTGAATGTTTGAAGTTGTGAAGAAACGCGGACCTCATGGACTACTACAGAACGCTCAGCGTTTGTTTGAATACTTGAAGATGTGAAGAAACGCAGGTTTGTTACGCAGCTAGTCCGCTGTAACAATCCTCGTTTCTAACTTGACGCTTCTTTTCCTTCCCCCTTGTTGTCCATTTGATGATGCTAATGCTTATGATTTGATCTTTGTGGGTTTAGCTTGTTTTGACATGATCCAATGATGATGTTTGATGCTTTGAATGGATCCCTACCTCAATATTTCGCTTGTATTATTGTTCCAAAACCGGAAGCAATCTTTACGATGTTTTGAAGATGGGAAGAGACGCTGACGGTTACGGGTGAGTCCAGCGTTCGGTCCAGCTTTCCTCTCGAACTTTGATTTTGCTTGTAACGCTGGACCTTGTTGCTCTCTCGCTGATCCGCTGTAACCCTCTTTTTTTGTATTCTCGTTGATATTTCCTGCTCCTTTGTTCCGAATCTTACTCCATTTCCTATTTTATCTGTGTTGTTTCCAGAATCTGTTTAGATACCTTCTCTTTGAACTTTTGATTAATTTTTCCTTTAAATTGGTACCTTAATCCCTTTTGTTGACATTGAGTCTTAGATAACTATTCCCCATCTAAGGATTCACTAAGGCCTCACATCATGGATGGTAACTTCTTTCCCCTATTATGTGCTCATTATGTGTTTTTGCATGATTTTGCATGTTTTAAATTAAGTTTTCCTTTGCCTTTATTCATATCTAGTCTTTATTTATGTCATTTAATTTTTGAGTAAATCATTTGGAGGCCTTGGATGCCAAGTTGTAATAGATAGGTTTAATTTGACAAAAAGTGTATTTATTCTAGAAAATGTAATAGTTAGATTATTATTCCGAATTTTTCCCCCTTAGAATGTATTTAGGTTCCCCCCAATGTAATAATTAGGTTTTTATATGCTTATTTTGCATGCTTGCATGATTATGTGTTTATTTGCTTTCCTAGGGCCTTGCATCTAGACATTATGCCTATGTGTTATGTGTTTATGTGTTTTATGTGTTTATTTGCTTTATTATCATGTCTACATGATTATTGTGTAAATATATTGACGTCACCACACTAGTCCAACGCTAGTTGTGGCCTTCCCTTTCGATTTCTCACTAATCCAACGTTAGTGAGAACCTTTTGACGAGGGCTAGTCCAATGCTAGACCCTTAAGCGCCGTTCATGCATTAGATACAAATTTCACACACTTTCCACTTTTAGAGTTTCTTTCCCATTTTGCATGTCACTATTCTCCCATCCCGTATGTAAACATCTCATTTAGTTTTCTTTTATTAGATTAGTGCATTTAAAGCATTACCCTTGAATTAGGGAAAAGAGCGGTATGGCTTCCTAGCCTTAGCACGCTTTTATTACCTTCTATGAAAGGAAGATTCAAAGTCTGAACTTAGTCCTCGCACTGCTATGTTGCATTATCCCTCTTTAGGACATACACGTACATTATTTTAAAGGCTATCAAATTCATTCTTTGAAAATTAACTTTCTTTCTTCATGTTTTAGCAATTCAAAATCAGAAAACCATTTTTGTCAAAATTACATCTTTTTGGAAATTCAAGTTCCTCTTTGCACTTAAAATTGATCTTTTCAAAAATTCAAGTTCTTTTCTCTTGATACTTTATAAAAAAATTGCATTTTTGAAAACCCTATCTTTCCGTTTATTCGAGTCCCATCGTTTGCATTTTTTCGACCTCCCAAGGAATCAAAATTGATGACACAACTAATGTGATCAATTCCAATCACACCTCAAGGAGACATTTGCTCCCTCTCGATCCAACATTAGGTTTAGGTTTTGCATCCATATAGACAACATCCAAATGTGGTAAATTTTAAAGTTAGAATTAGGAAATTTTCAACTAAATCTTGCAACTAGCTTTGCTAGGTTAGAAGGGTGCCTTAGAGACCAGTAACATCAATCTTTGCCTTCCTTCTTTCAACCGTGACCCCAACCTTTTCTCTAGTTTTCAAAGACCTGAGTCGTCTAAAGGGTTTTCTTTGTTTATTTTCATTAATTAAATCTCTTGGGTGACTTGGTGCCTTAAACTCCATACCAAGTGGCGACTCAAACTTTTCTAAAACCCTTTTCTAGACTTTTTGGTTTTGGGTCCAAACCGTCGCATTTTTATAGTCCCATGACCCCTTTCCCTTTCTTTTTCAAAAGCCAACAAATAAAAATCGAAATCCTTCCCTCTTTTCCATTTAATCAAAAAATGGGGCGCGACAGCTTGGCGACTCCACTGGGGATTTTCCTAAGAGGGTCCGAGCACTTGATTTAGTTGATTATTTCTTTTTCTAACTTTCTTATATATCACATTTGGATGTTTTAGGTTGCATTCCTTTTTCTTTTCTCTTTTAGGGTTTTCCCGTGCAATCACTCCTTACACATCGCGTACATGATGAATGAATTATTGTTTATTTATTTACTTGTACCGCGCCTTGCATTTGGGGGTGGGTATGCATCTACCCTAGAGCCTCGAAAATGTTTGATGTTTGAATCCCTCCTCTCAAAGGGAATCACTTTCATACGTGCATATGTATTTTACTTTGACCCTACTTTTTTTTACTTTTAGTGGCTTGTCACGCCACTCTTCCCTATTAGGATTAGGATCGATCCACTTGGACATGTGGCCGTGGCACGACGTGCACGTAGCAATGTCTAGGGATCACTCGAACCACCGACTTGAGGCATTTGGATTGATGACCTTTTGCCTTTTGGTCTGAAGGTTTGGGAGCCTGTAACCTTTATCGAGTCTAGATGCATTAGTGAGCTCAACCTCATGCATCCATGTTAGAATTGCCTAGGGGAGAGTCTACCTTACCCTATTAAGGATCACTAGACACGAGAGGAGGATTCCACCCTCTTTATTTTTTGTGCAATTTGTTGCTCCAACGTGTTATGTGATATTTGTTGATTAAACTAACCTTTGTTGTCTTCCCTTTTCTTGCATTTCACAAACTCTAGAAGATAAGAGTTTTGGCACTCTTTTAAGACAAGCCATCCTTCTAGATAGGCTATTGCACGTTTGAATTTATTGCATTTAAGTTGTAATGGCATATCACTTTTAGGCTTACCCCGGCATTCAAATGGAGCTCCTATAGGCCATGTTTCATTTCGTACCCTTACTTGCTTTAATAAACTGGCATCATGCATGAACCATAGAGGGAACGCCGCATAGGGAATCCCATGTTAGGAATAAACCACCCTTGTGTCTCGGATATATAATCCAATAAGATTTGCATGTTTATGTTTCAGTAACATCCAAAGGGGTAGCGCGCAAGGTAAGGTAGAGTCCGATCCCTTCTATGATGGCACCAAAGATATGGAGTGGCCTTCACGTGCTAGAATATAAACTCCTAATAATCACTTTTTGGCCATTTTATCAAAGTTGGTAAAATCCCATGCATAAGGACACTAAATCGAAAAAAATTCACAAATAATTTCTCATTGTTGAGATAATGATTTTACCGAGGCCAAATCTTGATTTTAGAAAGCTTATTGAGCTAGTGTGTTGCAAATAAAATTGAGATGTGAACTTACAAGTAAGTAATAAACTCAGTTGATTTTGAGTAAACCATCAATCCCGTTCGATCCATATTTTCCTCAAAGACAAGTCAAGGCCCTACGATTATTTTGAGAATAGTCCTTTTTAACCTTTAACATCTATTCACATATCAATTAAAGTAATGAATCCATTCAAATTTCGTCCTCATAATGCGCCAAACAGTGCATATTCTTTTGGTCAACCCTGTGGATCGATTACTAATCGCATATCAACGGGGTGATCGGACCCCTCAGGTATGGTATGGTGCGTACCCCAGAGGATTGCATTTTTATGCTAGGCCTACCCTTGGCGTAAAAGGGCTTCTCTCTAGGACATGCATCCGAATTATATAAGCAATCACTAACTTCATTCTTTTTCTTTTTTTTCAAATAAATCTCTGCAGCTCCCCTTTGGAAATAAGCTCCTAAAGTGTGTTTCGTTTCCCATTCACGTACTTTAAAAATAGCTTCACGCAGAAACCCCATCGTTACCCGTTCTAAAAGCAAAAGCTCAAAGCAGCCCGTAAGCATGAGTTCTGCACCAGAAGGATCGGATAGGAATGTTTTGGTCACTTCGCCTGACTTTGCTGCCTTGGGAGCTCAGTTAAGTGAAGTACTGGGAAGGTTTAATGAGATGAGCGCCGAGATGGCCGCGCAAAGGCGTGTAATTGATCAGTTGGTAGCCAACAGTAGTGGAGGTGGTACCTCGAATGATCATGAACACTTCGTTAGCATTCCCCCGCTGACAAGTAATCCACCCCTTTTCTCGACCAATATTCAAACCACCATTGTTCCACCTATTCCTAACCTTCATGAGATTGCTTTCTCTCACCATAACACCGGTTTTCCATACACTCACCCTGACTATGTCTTACTGAGCCCAACCAGAAAGGCAAACCCTCATACTCAACCCCAGATCACCTTGAACATACCTCCCAACCATACCAAGCCTCATCTTCATAACACGGAACCCTTTGTATGGGACATTGCCTCTCAAGGAAGGCCAGAGATAGATGAGCCTGTCATGCCAGTCAACAAAGATCTGATGAAAAGATTAGACAGGTTTGAGGAGTTTATAAGAAAGAACCAAGGTCTGAACCGACATGGTAATGTGTGCCTATTTCCTGACGTCCAGCTACCTATGGGTTTCAAGACCCCCAAGTTCAGCAAGTATGATGGTACCGGGAATCCTAAGACGCACCTTAAGATGTTTGCCAACAAGATTGGTAAACCAGTGGATGATGAGAACTTGCCTATGCGTCTGTTTCCCGAGAGCCTAGAAGGAGATGCTTTGGATTGGTACTCGAACCTGAAATCTCAAGAGATCAAAACTTGGTTGGATTTGTCAACAGCTTTTGTGAAGCAGTATGAATTCAATTGTGAGTTGGCACCGACACGAACAACATTGGAAGGAATCAAAAGGAGACCCTCAGAAGATCACAAGTCATATGCCAAGCGATGGAGAAAGTTGGCTGCTAAAGTTGAGCCTCCCATGACAGAAGAAGAGATTGTTCGTACTTTCATCAAGGCACATGACCCACCTTATTTTGAAGAGATTTTTCGAATGACTGGGAGTTCTTTTGCTACAATTGTCAATAAGCTGGAAGAATATGATGAGTTTGTTAAAATCGAAAAAATTGTCAATGTGACCGCCCTGAAACAGCAATTGGAAACATTGCAAGGGCAAAATGGCAGTGGGAGGAAGCTCCCGTTTAGAAAGAATGAAGGAGAAGCTGCTTTTGTGTGGGATCAGAACCCACCTTTCAGGCCCAGAGCTCGGAGTCACCCCACCAATCCAAACTCATACTTACCGTATCCCTACCATCAGTCTGTTTATCACACTGCCTGAGACCCGCTTCCCTATTCATTTGGACCCCCAACCTTTGTTTTCAACTTCCCAACCTATCTCCTACCCCCGTCAAAACTATGCTCCTAGACCTGCTCCACAAAATCCTGCTCAAAATTTTTTTCCGCCTAATGAAATGCAAAATCAGAAAACCTTCAACTTTCACCGACTGCCCCATTGACCAAATGAAGGTTGAAGGTCATTGGGAAAATCAGCACTGCCCCCCAAATCAGATCCCCGAGGGACCCCTACTAGGTATGATCCCCATGCCATCTCGCGCTTATCATTCTCGAAGCCCGGTCATTCGATGACATTGTTGGGCCTTGAAGCATAGAATTCAAGACATGGTGGATGCCGGGATATAGTTCTGAAAAGAAAGAATGAGCAAGAGCGAACGTCCAATAGAAACCCTTTCCCGTAACATAAAAACGCTATTGGAATGATCAGGAGGAGGAAATTGTTGACCATGCCTCGGCCTATTAAAGAAGAAGATGATGATGGTGGAGGATCATTTAAGGAAAGGTCTGATGATGATATAGAGACAAGGTTATCTCAACTGTTTGTCGGGGTCACCCTTGACACCGATCCTACAGAGAATGTGGAGTTTCCTTCGATTCCTTAAGAGGCCACACAAAATTGGCTACCGGGTTGTCACCCTCGCCGAGAAGGTTTTGTAACTGAGGGGTTTGTCCTTGAAAATGAATCATGTTTTAATGTCAATCATTTCTTCAAAAAACAATGCACTTGTTATTCTCACCTTTTGCTTGTTTAAAATCATGCCTTTAATTATGCTTCCATGATATTATCTCGTTATCTTACTCTTTGCCAAATGAAATGAAATTTCTCCTTTGTCCTTCGATTATGGTCCACTCATTTTATTTTCGCATTTATTTTATTTGCTCTTGGATGATTATGAATAAAACCTTGACCCTTGGACATCATCCTTTGAATTTGATGGATGAAAATTTGATATCTCATGAACTTGATATCATCATTTGCAAAATGATCAAACACACCGAGATTGGCATGAGAACTACCCTTGGCATGGTGAATTGCAATCCGATTTCTACGGGGCAACACCTTACTCTCATGTATGGATAGAAGCGGTATTACACCGGCCAAGTTGAAACCCCATCTTTCTTGCGGGTTGAATGAACCAAGCAACGCCACGAGCAACCTGTTTTGATCGATGAAAGAAGGTTGAATGCCATCCGTCATGGGCAATGTTACCACAGGATGGCTCGCTTATAACCGAAAGTTAGACCCGCAGGGTTCAAAGTGGGGACAAGGTTTTGAAACTAATCCTTCCGATGCAAGAAGAGGCTAAGGGAAGTTCGCCCGAATTGGCAAGAGCCGCTCATTATTCAAAAGGTATAACTGGAGGGGCATTGATTCTCATGGAGATGAACGGACAGTGATTTTTCCTCAACCATTAATTCAGATATGTGTAAAAAAAAATTTCATATGATTGAGAAAGTTTCTTCAGAAATTTTTGCAAAAGGTGGTCTGAAGAGTCAAGACACCTTCTTCCTTTCGCTTAAACACTTCAACCCCCTTTCCGCTTGAGCCTATACAAGAATAATTAATTATTTAGCAAACCCCTTGAGAATCACAAACCCCACACTCAAGTAATTTTTGTATTTTTGAAAAAAAGAAAAAGAAAAAAAATATTTTAAGAAAAAAGGGACCAAATTGGGGCAAATTTTTCTATAAAAAAAAAAGGGGGGGGGACCAAACTGGGGGCAAATTTTCTATTAAAAAAAAATTTTTGCATTTAAGTTTAGACCTGCCCCTACACCACATTTAACCCCTTGCAAAGGCATAATGTTATAGACCTCCACCTTTTTGGCAAAAAATCTCTAAAGAGAACTTTCTCAATCAAAAGGCAAATGATGCAAATACATTCTATCCTCAATTTTTTTGTCTAAGGATTGTCTCAATCCATGATGCCACTATTTTAACAAACATGTTTAAATTGACTAAATTGGGTTTAAGTCGTCCATTTCATTAGACTACCTTATCCGACTTCAATGCAACTGAAGGATACTAAAGCAAGTTTTGAAAAGCAACAAGGTAAACGGAAAGGAAAAGTTCATGGGACAAGGCAAGTTTGATTACGCCTATCGGTTTACCTTATATCAATCACTCCCTGTCATGGGAAATTCCAGGAGATGATATCCAAAAGGGTCAAGTGTAACGCTTTGTGTTAAATAATTTTCCTAGCATTTGTCCCTTATTGATTTAAAATGTCATGTTTAGCATTCATGGTCATGATGTCAAAATAAATTTTCTTTCGCTTTGCCCCAAATTTTGCAATATTTTTTATCAAAAGGGCATTTTCATCAAAGGACAATCCCTTAGATCACCATGAATGAATGGGTGATATGGTTCGAAGAAAAGACGATGTAAAGTGACCGCACCGTAAACAAGAAGAATTCAGTCAATAATCGCTCGTCGACGCCCAAGAACTCATGTTTACGGGTTGCTCGAGATAAAAGCGGAGAATGGTGGCGCAATATTACTTTTTCACCATTTCTTTTCTTTTGCAGAGAAGCAGGACAAGTGACCAATCGGTCCAATCAGGAAGCCGCTTTAGTTTGAGTAGATGTTTAGAATGCATGATTAGACCATTTTGAAGCATGCATACAAAAATAAATAAAGATAGATGTTTTGAAAAATCAAGAAAGGATAAATTCTTTGAAAAAATGTTGAAAGTAAGGTTTTACCTACATTGCCAAGCTGCTATATTCCTAGTCTAATAATAATAGCACAAAAAGAAGAAGAAAAAATTTCAAAAAAAAAATTTGAAGTGACGCTGTGGAGTTACAGAACCAGCTCCAAGCTTTCCATCGCTCCTTTACAAATTCATATCCTTCGAGAAGTAACGTGAGCTTATGAACCATCCCAGGTTTCTCGCTTTTACAAACTCATGTCCTCAGAAGTAACGTGGTTGTTATGTATTGTCCGCTGCGTCCCGCGCTTCTTTGAAATTCATATCTTCGAGTGTAAGCTGAGCCCACGTATTTGTTCCGCTGCACTGGCTTTTGCTTTATTTCATTTTTCTGAACGAAACACCTATTGTTAATGAGTCACCTCACGCTTCATCCCGCTTCCTATTTGACAATTTCTGTTCATATGATAACGCTGGACCTGTAATGCTGGAGTAGTCCAGTATCGACCCAAGCTTTTCTTCCTTAGTCAAAGCTGAAAAGCGACGCCTTTCAACTTTTTTTTTCTCTTCCCACTCCACCTAACTCACCCAAATCCCTCAGAAATTGCTCTTTCTTCCATATTTCACCGTAACATTCCTAGGCTTTTAGAACCTTT
>CM023096.1:46660288-46793045 GCA_013103745.1 Gardenia jasminoides
AATACATCGCAAGTTTGTATTCATACAATGATCGACTCCGGGGCTTAATGTTCATCCTTATTCTCACATGTCATGATGCCTACCCTCCGTAGCGCTTTTCTAGTTTTTCACATTACTTTCTTTTGTTATCACTGAAATGTTTTTGTCGTATGTGGAGATTTGGGCATATTGTAGGGATACCAAATTTTAATAATTCCAACTTTGAGATTTTAGCTTTGAATAGAATCCCATTACGTACTACGCCTCAGGTCACGCTAACCAATTTCTAGATTTCATCCCAGAACTTCGCTTTCCCTGCCTAGTATAAATTGATGTAATAATCATCTTCATGATCATGTCAAGTATTTTGTGATTACTGTGATTCAAAGAACATACGGCCGAAACCCTACTCGAGTATTTTCATCGGAGGGCAAATACGCCTGCTGAAAAGGTCAAGAAGCATTTCCTCCTACCGCACTCCATCCGTAAAACCGCGTAAGAGTTTCAGATGGATGAAGTTAGTCGACAAAGTTTATGAATATACGGGAGCTGGACAAGGGATGTTCAGACTTAGATTAATGTCTGTCAATCGCGGTCACCGTGTATACTACTCTCATGGATTTGATGAAACGCTGGAGGATATGTAACGCATTTGTGGCGTGAGACAACCGAGTATTGCAGAAATCTACATTGAGCAGAGAATTTGGCCTTACCTCCTCACGCATAATGTTGGTCCGATGATGTCCCCTGCTCAATGCCTGCTTTGGATCCAATGCTGTGTATCGCCTTCCCCTCATCAAGCGTCTCGTATATGAGATCCGCAGATCCCGCCCCTCAATAGAGATATATTGGGGAATGCTTGTGGTCACAGACCGCGAGCTAGTGATACGGGTATCTCAACTACCGCCCCATCCATCACATTCACAGCCCCCAACTCCATGGTCTTCTGATTCAATGTCGCGGTTTTAGTGACCCTATACCGCCATTGTACCGTCGCGCACACACACTCTAGTCCGGATCCGCTAACCCAAGACGGATGATGATGTGTACACCGACAGTACCAACGATTCCACCTCTCGAATGAGACCGACTGGGAGGTTGATGCTGAGGATTCTGAGGAGTCCAGCTCTATGACGCCCCACCGTTGCCCTCTGATGATGAGACACGCAGACCGCTCCAACGCGGAGTACCCAGCCAAACTGCTGCGGATGACCGGCCCTACCTAGCGCTTTGCTGAAGGCCCTGCATTACCGCCAGGATGGCTTCTATATTCCATGGCCCATATCTTTCAAATCTTGAACCCTACAACGCCCGATGACCTGCAGGATGCTGGATGATGATTTCTACCTAGTATTCCTATATACAATGAGGAGAACAGAATATTTGTTTACACATGCATTTTGAGCAGCAGTTGTACTGCGAAGGCTATCGTTATGGTCCATCGAAAGCAAAATAGAGTTCGGTTGTGGAGAGTAAGCGGGACACTCTGGTGGCAAGATGCAAGTCATGGTCTGACGGACCAGGTATCCAAGAGTGCAACTGGTCCATTAGAGCTCTTCTAAGAAGACGCGACGGACTCACAGACATTGTATGGGACTAGGGATCACACTTGCCTTGGTTCATTGTCCGCAATAATAACCAAACTTGACGCCATCGGTTATTGCAAATACATTGTTTGCATGTTGAACATCGATCTTGGTTTCAAGGTTAAACATCATGTCAGCCTATAAAGACCGATTTGAAGGTTGACATCACATACAAGCAGGCTGCAGAAATGAAGGCGGAAGGCTATTGATATTGATTCGAAGTTGGGATACAAATTTTGCCGAAGCTTCCCAAATACATGCATGCACTTGTGCTGATCAAATCCGTGGTCGGGTTACGTTAGTGCACACCCGAAAGCGTGGACCGGTAAAGATGGTAATGCGAACCGGCATTTGACCCCAATTCAGCTTCAGCATGCGCAGACCTGTAGTTTGAAGTTGACGGCACTCATCCGCTGTAGGAATAAAGGCAGTACCGCCGACGCAGCGGACGCAAGATGCAAACACAATCGATACTTCCTCTTGCCTATACTCCTTTAGTCGACGAGAGACAATTGAGTCGACCGGTTCCGTATTCAAAGCCACGTTATCATGTGCTTAAAGACCGGTTTCCAGACGCGCGGATATCGATCGACATCAAGGTATCAGTTCGCAAGAATGTCGACACACGACTATCTGGACGGAGTCGGCGGTTTTCCACGATTCTGCCTTCGACATGTCGAGTGAATCTCATGACGCCATAAAGGATTACGCTTAAGCTGTTGTGCCGGGTATGCTGCGGAAAGCTCGGTGATGCTGTGCTGGGCGGGATTGGAAGTTCACAGATGCAGCTAAACCTTCCGGATGTAATGGGCGATTTATCGAACACGTAAGAGAAATGGTGTTTGACTCACTACCTGAGGTCGCCGCTAGTATTCTTACCACCAACATGTCCCAGAGTTATAATAATGTCCTCAAGAGACGCATGTCTGATTCGAGTTATCAGAATCCTGTTGACCTAGGACGGTCGAGCCCCGTTTAGGAAAGAGAAGAAGCGGATATACTGGAGTCATTATTAGGTCATAGATTTCCCACTTGGATATGGCGGCCATTTTTTAAAAGCGAGGGGAATGCGAGTTTGTGGAGTATCATGCCGCAACCGGTGTTTACTAAGGTAAGTAGCAGACGCCGCATGTGAGATAGCAAAAGGGGAAATCACATGAGAATGTCAAGTACTGGGAGAAAAATGCTCATCTTGAAAGTGGAGATGTATAGGCTTCCGTGCTCTCACGTTATAGCTGTTTGTAGATACCGAGGGGATAATCCGAACATGCATGTGGATCAGCTATTCACCAAAACTCGGTGGTTCCAGCAGTATTCTGGAATTTTTAATCCTTTACCCCATCCAGATAATTGGGAGGAGCCGGGTTGGGAACTGCAAGGTGATACCAGCAGATTCATTGCAAGGAAGGCAGGAAGGGTTCGAGCAAGAAGAATTCGTAATGAAATGGACGAGAGAGACCCGCAGGAACCGAGAAGGTGTACTAACTATCATGAAAGGGGTCATAACAGGAGGAATTGCCTAAATTTTAGGCCGTGAATAGTTGTATGGGTTTTAAAATATTCTGCTCATCATGTACTTTGACTGATATGGTCCCGGTCGTTCGTCTTTTATATTTTAATTTGTAAGTCTTGAAATTCATATGTTTGATGTATTCCTTGATGTAAAGTTAGAGACCAATTAAATGTTGATTACTGTGTTACTTTATATTGTGTTTGCAAGGAAATGTATTTGTTGGCAGGGAGTTATACTAATATTATAGGGGAGGCTCTGCCAAAATTTTTGGTAAATGTACTTCACGGAAAACACATCCTACATATGGCAGCGCATGATAATGTCGTGGATTTTTCACATTTTCTAATTCGGATAACTTTGTTCCATTTCTGCTCATCGGTGTATTATTTTAAGCCTGCTCCCGTTCGTTGAAAATAACCCACTAACTGCCTAATAGAGTTGCTATTTTTTTCGCACCCAAAAAAAGGAAGCAAGAGGGACATAGATTTAGGGAACTTGTAAAAGAGGTTATAATTGTTTATTGTTGCTACAGAGATGCTTAATCTGTAAGACAATGTTTGACTGATTCTAGGTTTGTTAAAAAAGTGTACAGTTTTAACGAGAATTTGTTAACTTCACGTTAGTTTAATTGTTTTCTTAATGGGAGAGGCGGTTATGGCGGAATCACGGCACATGATGGATGTGCACCCCGTGAACCGTGTGGCGATATTGTGTGGAGGGGCGCCACGAGGCACATTCCATTTCTATGGTACATACAGCGATCGACTCTTTGTCCGCCGGTCGATAAAGCGTCAGGGACCACAGACCGATACGGCGGTACTCCCACTACATCCGCAGGTCTCGAGGTACTCCCTATATGGCTATCAACATAGATCATGCATTGATCACCGGTCTAGTAGAGAGATGGCGCCGAGGAGACCACGCTGCCTCTCTCCGTCGGAGAGCCGCAGTGGCGTTACAGGATGTTGAGGTCATATGGGGATTACAGCATTGAGCGGACGGTCTGGTGTGGATGTTGGGCACTGGAGGTGGAGAGGCATTTGTCTTTGAGCTTCGGATTTTCCCAGTCCGCGACTTTGATAGGGGCCGCTTAAGAGTGAGTTGTTTGTCCATGAGTTGGATAGAAATACCTTGATGCTCTGGATGACACATTGATGGCAACGCGTGCGTGTACATCTTGTTGCTTTTGAGGTGCATTTATTCTCTCGGATAAGGGAATAAACTTCCTGATGTGGCTTCCACTTCTCGAGATTTAGAGACACTTGGGAATTGGGGGTGCAGTCCGGCATTCTGTACGGTCTCTATGCACCGCCACTCTTCCTGCGTTACCGAGTATTTGGGACCGTTCTCGCTTCTCTCGGTATAGCCTCGATCGACGTCATTGTTGTCCTAACTGGAAAGTGTTTTACCATGTTCCCTGCAACGAAATAACCCCTTTTTAATGAAATGCTGAATATGGGCATTGAGGAGCGGATGCCGACATTGCGTCCCGATCGGAGTCGCGACCACTAGAGCATTATCCCGGGCCTTATGGAGCTAGGTCGAGTACTAATCTAACATTATATGCAATTCAACTATAGGCGGTGTTCCAAAATGAACTACTAACACTATTTAATTTTTTCATAAATTTGACAGGTGGGATGTTGGTCTCGACCTACACCGGGTTGTGCGCCATGTCTTGCCAACTCTTAGAGACAGGTTGGTGACTTACGTCCCTTCGAGGTACTTTTAGCAATACCATGAATAGCATGCAATGTTGTATAAATTATTAATTTCATTTATTATACGATCGAAGTTTGTCGTGACGTTGAATCGATAAAAGATAGTGAAATAGTAGTGCGTCCGGTCATGTTGGAACGTTTGGCTCTGCACTATACGTTGTTGCTTAATGTTTTGTAAAATTTTTCTGGTGCTCTGGTGATCATAGCCTTTTGTATTCGTTTTTCAGTTCGTTTGGCTCCCGTATTCGGAGGACATTCTTGCATCCCTCCCTGCGTACTGTACTGCAAGACGTGACATTTGGAGATCTGTCACGTTCATCATTCGTTGGGAGGTTGTCGAGCCCCATCTCCCGCATCGAGTTATGCGGCAGTTCGGTTTGCAGCAGCTCGTGCCCGACTCTCGACTGGCCGAGAATAATGCCGTGCTACATAAATTTAGCCACCGTGGGAAGAAGAATCAGGATTGGAGCTTGGCACACGTGCATTACATTGATGCATGGACACATTGGCATGGGATGGTGGCGGATGGTACTGCAGTTGATGACACTACTTATGCATCGGATGACTATTTTCGGTGGTATCGTCCGGAAGCCGATTATCACGTATCAAATCTGAGCGACATCCTCTCCCATTCCGAGGGTTTGGGCTGATAGCGCCAGAGTAGAGTATCTGGTAAGTTTCACAACGTAGTAACAATACACACAAATACATGCATACCTTACATGATCTTCAGTGTTCGTCTAGGCGGTTGTACTTACGCACTTCTTAATGTGCCCTTTCTCTTAACAGGTGGATGCTATGTCGCGCATTAATTACATGGCTTCGACTGAGGCAGACTTTCGAGGGCGGGCAGGCATCATCTCCGTGCCATCAGAGAGTTTGTAGCTGATAGTTTACAGCATGTTGGGGCGGCGTCTTGATGTTCAGCCTCCACCTATACCACGTGGCATTCCATGCCATGTTGACCAGCGATCATCTGGCGGCTCTAGAATGTAGGTGGAGGCCGACGCGCGTATGCGGTAGTAAGCGTCGTGGGTGCAATCACGGAGCACATCCCCGGAGAGGCGGCGCCAGCGCTATGTTTACCGATCACTTTTGTGGTGGATCGACTATGCTCACACCCCAGTCACAGATCATGCAGCCGGGTACAGCGTCTAGGTCACCGGTGGCGTTCCAAGAGCCTACACCTATGGCGGACCTAGAACATGGAACCTCCAGTCATCCGCATGGCGGTCCTGAACAATTGGAGACTTGACGAGAATTTGCATGATCAGCGAGGGGAGCACATGAGGCACACATCGCATTTGCCTCCATTGTGCAGATCCGCCGTGAGGGAGCTAGGACGCCAGTGAAGCGTAGAGTGTGGTACTGGTGGACACCTTGGAGGACATTGACACTGTATTGACTGAGTAGTTTTTTCCCGTTACGTCGAAGTTGGTGCTATATATTTTTTTCGTTTGCTCACACCTAAAGGTACTCGACTACGACAGTTTTAAGATACTACTTGTTGCGCTGACCTCGAATTGGTGTCGACTCGCTGGGCCAAATTTCTACAACCTAGCTACACATGTCGAAAATATTATTAGCGAATTTGCTAAAATTATGGATGTCTTATAGTACTATTAAAAGGACGTTGCCAAAAAATTCTGAATTTTTTACAAATACCATTGTTAACTACTCTCATGGCGCTAACATAAATAGGAAATCCGTATGCAATATTAAGGCGAAGTTGTGAGTTAAGGTATTTTCAACCCTACCGTCTACAAAAATGACCAAAAGATTGCTTAAAATACATTATCAAAATTGATTACGGTTTATGGTTTACATGAACCTAACTGACAATAATGTTACACATTATGTTTCAAACGTGTAATAGGTGATCATCGTAAACCAGAAATTAATTGAATTTTGCCCGTACTCCGACCCTGAAACCCTAACTTTTCTATTATCTGGTTTAGACAATTGACTTAAACAATGTATAAGATGTCTACGAATTTTTCAATACCTGAACTTACAAAGTAATATGTCATACTACTAATTCAGATGTAAATGATAAAAATATCTATTAATATGAAAAAATTAAACAACCCAAATCTGTTTAAATATCGCATGCAAAATATTTAGTTCGAGATCTGCACAAAGTATTTTATAATTTGAAAATATACAAGTTCTAACACGCCAAACTACGTTCGACGGTTTAAAGGCCATCAAGCTAGTCATCATTTCTGATGAAATTTGTCTATGATTAAAAAACACTTGACACGAGGGAATATACGTTCAAGTTGTAGGGTTTATAGTTTTAGGGTTGGAGGGTTGTACGGTTTGGGTTCCGGTTTTTTTGTAGGCATTAAATAGTTTAGGGTTTACGGTTTTAGAGTTTATTTCTTTAGGGTCTTAGGGTTGGGTTTAGGTTCGTGTTCGAGATTTAGGGTTTACGATTTTAGGGTTAGGGTAAAGGGTTTATGGTTTTCGATTTACTAATAGGGCTATAGAGTTTGAAGGTTTACGGTTTAGGGTTGGTTACATGGGGATTACACATTCGGAGTCGTAAGTAGTACATAAATAGAAATCTGTGTAGGAATGGAAAAAAAAATGTTATTCTATTCACCATCTTATAGAATCAAGCGCTAAAGATAAGCTTCTTATGGCTAATCTACAAATTTCTTACCAATGGTGTCTTGATACATGCATTAATAGGATGCATATGCTCCAACAAAAATGCAACTAATTTTACATCTAATGATGCTAACAAGGCTATAGTAAATGTTTATACACAACCAGTGGCACTGAGGTTAAGCTATTACAAGGATTAAAGTGGGGAACTGCGGTTTTCAAGATCAGTTTAAGTACTTCAACGGCAGAAGAAGATGTAGTATCTCTGAAAATACATAACCAATCGACAGCTGCAGGATGTTTTCTAAATGTTTATTATGATACGCATGTCAATATAAATACACTAGCTCATCAATTTTGCTTCTTTGGAGATGAACACTTTGTAAAACTGTTAGAACAAAACTTATAATCCTTTGGTCCCAGTGATGAGAAAAGTGACTAAATGTGACAGGCAAAACCTAAAATACACCAATTGTGACAGTCAAAACCTAACCAATGGAACAACAAACAGAGAGATGGGCCCTAAGTAGTCTTTTGTGCCTTCAATACCAAGATATAATGAAATGTATCTAGTCTAATAGCTATCTATAGAAACATCAATCATGCCATTGGCCATCACTCTTTAAGACTAAACATCCATTTATCCCCTTCTCAACCTCCCACCCAACCCCAGACAAAGGTTTTTTTAAGAAAAAGTGCCATATAGGCACCTTTCTTAAGCATGACAATTCGTTGTTTGCCTTGTTACAGACCGAATGGAATATGACCTTACTGGTGAAGCTTTTGAATTTTGCATCAGTATCTGCTTATTTTGCATTTAAGGTGACCAATTGTAAAACTTGGTCAGAAGGTTGGCGTTATTTAGGCGTGCCCACGACTAACTTTGTGGCTCGCCAAAAAAGAAATAACAAATTCCTTTCCTTCAATACCAAATCTCACTCATTTGTTATTTCATAAAAAAAAAAGGCCTGCAACCTGTTCTTATTTATTATTCCAAAAATATAAAACCCTAATTTCTTTCGCTTTTCTTTCCTTTCTTTCTTTCTTTCTTCCTTTATTTCTTTCTTCTTCCTTCATTTCTTTTTCTCCAAAGCCCCGCTACCTGTTCTTATTTATTATTGCATAGGTTCGACATCTATCAATTTTTCCTAAAATCTCATAATCTACAAACTTAAGAAACTGTAGTATTTCAAATGTCAAATGTCGGTGGGTCAAAAAATAGCAAAGTACGAGACGTTTACTACTGGCAGATTAGTTTTGACCATTAAAATTATTTGACGGAGAAATTTATTTTGATATGTTATCTAGGATTTTGGTCAATGAACATGGATTCACGAAACTCGCATTTTTTCAAAAGCATTTTTAATACAGAAATCGCATTCTGAAAATCTGAGTTTCATACAACTCGCATTCTCGAAATGCGAGCTACAGATTTTAAAATTTTCAAAATTTGCTAAAACTTCGTGATTCTAGGAATCGGTTCTCTGAACTCGCATTCATGGAATGTGAGTTCCACAAATTTTGATTTTCATCTGTAACTTCACCGAATCGCGGTTTTATGGAACTTCGCGTGCAAATCACGAACATCACGTCTGAAGCCTACCCCCAAATTACCCTATTTGCAGAAAAAAATTAAAAATCATACTATTTCTAGAAATTTCTCTCTGGGACTAACTACACCTTGGCCTAATTCCTCTCTCTTCTTGCTGCTGCCACTTTTGCCCTCACCCATCCTCCAGCGTGCTTCCAATCAATTGACCTCCCCTACTTCTCTCCCAAGTGCTGCAACAAGCTTCAGTCTCCACACTGTCAAGTGACTACCCCCACCTATGGGTTTCCCATCTAAGCTAATTCTTTTTACACTTTTGATGGTTAAACATACTTAGAATCACACACTATTTAGTATTCATGGTGCAGAGAAACCAATAGACTACTTTGTTTCCTTAAAGACATGCCAATTGGATAGAGTGGTTCACATAGAACCCCCCTCTCCCCAAATCTTCGCACGCACTAGCGGAAAGGGAGAAGTGCTGATTGGTCTTGAATCATTAGGGATGTTGACTGTTGGTTGTTGGACTTTCTTCGTGGAAAATTGTATGCTGGTTGTTTTGGTTGGAGTTTTGGGGAGAAGAAGGCAAAAAGCCAAAAAGCTAAAAGTCATTTGAAATGGGCTTATGTTACATTGCTAACTCAGTTGAGGGCAATACTCCAGTAGCTGAAAAGTATGCTTCCGAGCTTGCTCACAACCCACCAAATGAAAAATTTGCCATAAATGCATCTGCCCCTGTAGAAAGCAAACGCTTCCCTCAAGTCCACAATAGACATTTCAGGCATTAAACTTTGTACTGTTATTCTTATGTATTTCCCATAATTCCAAACAAAATTGAAGTCTTTTAGATACCAAGCGCATCAAGAACATAAACTCCATGACTGGTGGAATTTCCTATGTATAATTCTCAAGTTGAAATGATACTCTGAAATTTTGATTGGTCTGACTATATACTACATGAATCAACCTTCTTTATATTTTAACTTGATAGTTTTATTTAGTAATTGTTTGGTTATTTTACTTTATAGAAAATCAGTGACCGAAACAAAATAAATCGCGCCAAGAATGAGACTCATACAACTGTTGGGACTAAGTAACTTGCAAGAGTTGTTGAAGAAAAGGTAAGATAATTTTTTTTGTTGAGACATATTCCCAAAAATCTGTTCATCCTTATGCATTTGTGCTGATTAAGACTTTCTAAAAGTATTGACAGAAAAGGAAGGAAGGCATAGAACTTTCAGAGATAGATTTATTTCAGCTCAGTCGAACATCGAAGAAGATAGGGACCTTGATAAATGACAAAGCAAAGGAAACCTTGGTAGGATATTTTAGTTTTTATCTATCCATCTTATCCTACGTTCGACATGCTTTTAAAACACATAACTATGCGACTTTTTTCTGTCTAGGAATCAATGCAACAATTGAAAGTTGGCACTTCAATGACAGATAAGGAAATTTGTCTGCAGCAGCTCGGTTATGTACTTGGACGACTCCGTGGCCGTAGTGCAACCAAGAAACAATGTGCTGAGCTTGACTATTGGATGAATGAAATTGAGGAGCAGCGAAGACGGGCTGATGTAGCAGAGCATCGAGCTACAGCGATTCAGAGGAGTTCAATGCCCAAAAGGAGGTGATTAAGAGCTTGCAAGAGCAGCAAACAGAGACCAGAGTGCTATACGAAGAGCTGGTTAACCAGTTGAAGGGAGTTACGCAAGTCCTGAATTTTGCAAAGGTACAAATAGCTACTAGGAGTTTCTATTGTCTAATGCAATTGATAAATTAATAAATTGGTTCTTATTTTTATTGGAAATTTGGCTATGAAAATGTCATGGTTCATCTCTTATGTGAATAGGTCGTTAAGGGAAAATTAGATATATACTCTTTCTTTGATTGATTCTTTTTTGGGTGATTCTTTTACCTCCGGATTTGAGTGACTGCAGTTGCACTTTTATTAAGTATGATTACTCATTCAAATTCTGTAATTGGACTTTTACCTTCAAGTTTGAGTGATTGTTATTGGCTGATTCTTTTACCTTTGGATTTGATTGACTGTAGCTGATTATTCTCTAATGCAGTTCACAAATTCATAACTTGGTTCTTAGTTCTTAGTTTTTTGGAAATCTAGAAGTGAAAATGTCACTATTCATCTCCATGTGAATAGGCTGTTAAGGGAGAATTGGATATATACTCTTTGTTTGATTGATTCTTTTCTGGCTAATTCTTTCATCTCTAGGTTTGAGTGATTGTAGTTGGACTTTTATTGAGTATGATTACTCATTCAAATTATGTAGTTAGGCTTTTACCTTTAGGTTCGAATGATTGTTGTTGGCTAATTCTTTTACTTTTGTGAAAGAGTGACTGTAATTGGACTTCTATATATGATTTTCAATGTGAAATCTATTCTATATTCTAATGCAGATGCTTCTATAAATGCAATAATATGCTGTCGATGCTCAAGTCATGATGAAGAAAAGGCTGGCTTTTGGATAGGATGCATGGTTTCAATCTTCAGGACTTTGTTGCTTTTGTATATCTTTTTGTAAAGACATGTGATACTCTGTTTTGGTTGGATAATGGCTATCAATGCCTGAATTGATATGCCTTTGGTAAATATTTTGGATGATGTACCTTTTGATGAATTTGAAGATGTTAATGGCAATTAAAATGTATGAAAACTTATTACCCGGTGATTATTATTGCCTTTAGTATTAGTTGAGGTAGAATTGTTGGTTGTGGTTGTTGTAAATGGACAAGCAGGTGTGCTTATGCCAATTTCAGAATCTGCACGTTTACAATCAACTTAGTGACTATGTGATTTGGTTGGCATAAGGGAAAATTTGACTAGGTGACAACATGCTTTGTCACTGATGAGCCAGACTTAAGTGACAAGCATAAGTCATCATTATTGATACTAATTCTGTGACGACTTGGTCCATTGTTAATGACAAAAATTTATGTAAAATTGTGACAAGAAAAGCCGTCACAAATTGCTTTTAGTTAGTGACGACTTTATTATTGTCATTGAATAGTCTCTTTCTGTGATGACCTCGTTGGTGTCGTCACACACACTTATTTGTGACAGTGAATCTGTGACGACCATGTGACAATGCAAAATGTCGTCGCTATTACCAACAATGACGACTTTTTGAGTTTCAGTGACGACATATGGTTGTCACTGAAGTCCATATTTCTTGTAGTGTCATATGTATGTGTGTGTATATATATATCTATTTATGTATATGTATGTGTGTGTATATATAAGAGACTAATGTGGAAAATTTGTAGAAAGCTATTGGAGAAGTCAATTGAGTTATGCAAAACAACAAAAAATAACCAATTTGGTACCTTATCTCCAAGGTATTAACCATTATAATTTCTTTTGTATTATGATGAATTAATTTTTCTTAAATCTTAAGAATTTATTCAAGGTTAACATTTTACTATAAAATTTATAAAATATAGAGTCAAAATTGAATATGCATATCTGGCGAGAATTCACTTTGAAGTGACTATTCCCTAGATACTAATATTTCACAATTGAATTAAAAAGATCCGAAGTCAAGATTTATCAATGGGTAATATTGCACCAATGCCCAATCAAAGGGTGACGGCAATACCAATCAAAAAGATAGTTATTGCTTCTAGACGACGAAATGGGTTTTGAAATTTATTAACATTTTCTAAAAAAGGTATTGTTAGTAATCTCGTAGGTATTGAAACCATTAAAAGAATACACAACAATTTATTTGGTGCTATATGAAGTATTTGAAATACGGGAAAAAAATACCATTCCGGTAATATTTCCAATGGAGTTGCAAATGGATTTGCCAATTCACCAATCATTGATGGTTTTAGAATCGCTAAGCCTACAAAGATCGTTGGACTATGCGACTCTCCATAATACGTCACTATCCATGAATATGATGGAGCCCCTCTTTATTGTAAATATCATGATAAAGAGTACTTTCTCCTATATCGTGTCAAATTCACATCCAAAAAAAGAAATATTTGTTTTATTCTATAAATAATTTTTTTTTATAAAATCTCGTCTAAGGACTAACTTATAATAAGTAATAGCTTAAGGTTTTATTCTATCAATAGAGAATGAAAAGGATAATATTCAGGATAGGTATAAAATGGTTAGACTCGCTAACAGAGTTAAGAGACCTTTGAGAGTGCTTCGTGCCATCTTGCCAAAAACAGCAAGCATTCAAATACAATACTAAAACTGTAAACTCATCCAAACCTCTTCATTATAGTGAAAAAAAATACCTTTTATTACTATGTCAAACATAAATTTAGCATTTTTTTCTTTCACCTTTTGGAACTCTTTTTCATAATATTTTAACTTGGAAATGGCACAAATTCCATAATGATGTTTAAAGTTGTGTTTGGTTTATTTTAATGGTACAAAAATTTGTTTTCTTCATAGTAAAGAGTTTTGGGTTAGTTTACGAGTTTTATGATTTATTTGAGTTTTTTTGAAACTATATCTTGTTTGGCAGCTAATTTTTTTGGGAGTTTGTATAAAACTCTACTGTAACTTACTGTAGAAGTTATAGAAAAAAGTTTTGGAAGTGAAATTTTTTATGTGTTTTGGGAGTGTTATATTAAAAACTTTGAGAGTTTTTTGAGGATTTTTGCAGATAATGTAGGAAACAAACAAGTTTTATACAAACTTACTAAAAATTTACATTAAAACTTTGGAAGTTTTTTAAGGTTCCTGTAGTAAAAGCAGGTAAAAAACTAGCAGCATACAAACTTGGCAAAAAACTCAACTACCAAACAATGCCTATTTGAGACAAACGTGACACAAAAGCCATTAAGGGGTCTCTTCACTTCGTTAGCTACTCAAATTTATATTAAAAGGATCTCCTTAACCATGTTTTTAAATTGGGATGATTTCAGAAACTTCCTCTAAGATTTCACAAAATATCACTTAGCTCTCTCAATATTTTCAAATCCTTACTTAGCTCTCCTTAAGTGGTGGTGGGACCATATGCCACTATCATGAGATTAATTATCAACAATAACCTCATTTCTCTAGCAATTATTTAGCTACTAAACCAAAAAAAGAAATTAGAGAAAAGTATTGGCACGTAATAGAAAAAGCTCAGGAATGAGATTGGTGCCATTCTTGCATCCTACATGTAGCAAAGGTGCAAAATTACCTGACAAAGTACCTAAGGTGCGAACTTCTTTGTCAGAATACTACTTATAAACGGAAGCTTGTTTAGGAGTGAAGTTTTTTGGGTGTTGGTATAAAACTCTATTGTAACTTAATGTAGAAGTTGTAGAAAAAATTTTTGGAAGTAAAGTTTTTTATGTGTTGTGGGGGTGGTATATTAAAAATTTTGGAAGATTTTTAAGGATTCTTGCAGAGAACATAGAAACAAACAAGTTATATACAAACTTGTTAAAAATTTGCATTAAAACTTTGAAAGTTTTTAAAGGGTTCCTATAGTTAAAGTAGAAAACAAACAAGTTTTATACAAACTTGCAAAAAACTTGAGGTACCAAACATGGCTCTTGTTTCTTTGTGGTAGAAGCCTCCTTTTTTCTCTTTTCTGTGTAGAACAATACAAGAGTTTGGAGCAGAGGAGGAGAAAATTATACTTTCAGTATAAAGGACCCCCTAAGCTTTGAAGTGCAAGCGTGATTTTGAGAATTTCATTGCACAACACATAAAAATCAAAATTTGATGCTTTAAATGATCATGTAATAAGTAATAGGAAATGATCTAGGTTTCAAGATAAAAAAAAAAAGTAACATAAAAAATAAGGGTTAATTTTAATATAACCCCTTAAAGTGTATCCTCATTCTCACTATACCTCCTAATTTTTATTTTGTGTCACTTAACCCCCTGAACCCCTCTACTATGTAACTTTTTTCCTTTTTTCTCTCTTCTCTTTTTTATTCCAAATTAGTTTTCTTTTTTTAAAATTTTATTTCTAAGAAAAATAGTAAATTTCTCTCAAAAAATTTAGGATCCATTCTCTAATTTACAAAACTCAAAAATCTATATATATTTTTTACAAATCAATTTCATCTATTTTCTATTTTAAGAATTAAGAAAAAATTTTATTCCACTTTCTTATAATTACAAAATTCATAGCCAATTACCTATTTTTACAATTACACATTCACATCAGTATTGAACATTTTTTAGTTGTTTTCCTATAATGAGTTTTTACTTATTACCATCTTTTCTTTACCAATTTTAAAATAATTAATTGGTAGTACATTCCCTGATATATATGCTTATCTTTTATGAAACTTTATCACCATTAATTAGAGTGGTCAAAATCAAATTTTAGATTAAAGTTCAATGATTAAAGGAAGCAAAGAGTTTGAAAATAAAAAGGTAAAATAATAGAGGGGTATTTTTGTTTCTTAGGAGGTTAAGTGATAAAAAATAAAGGTTATGGGCTAAAGTGAGAATCATGTTATACTTTAAGAGGATAAATTGTCATTAACCCTAAAAATAATAGAAAGATGTAATTTTTCATGTTTTCCTTTTCTTTTTGTTGTTTCTATTGTTGAATGCTAAATAATATGTATGATTTGTTGACAGGTGCTTGATTATTTATGTCAACAATTCAACGACTGTTTGATGATATGAAAAGCTGTAATACATAAGTATGGAATAGGTTTGTTGTTGATAAAGAATCTGGTTGGGATCACAACGCTAGTCTTCTTCCTTTATGAAGCTTGTGGAGAAAGGTCTATAATGTAACTGAGTTTTACTTCGAACTTTGTATATGTGGATTTACAATGCATGCACTTCAGGGTATAAATGGACAGATGAAGAATTATGATTATAATAAAATAAAAGCATGTTGCATGATGATAACCCTTTTATTGTGCTGATGAATAATTACACATTTGGCATACTACTTGTAATGTTCCATTTGTGATTCTCATAGTAGTTGATTGAAACTTTTCTTGACCACACAGTGACATGTGGGATGGCAATAGTTATTGCACATGATATCGTAGTTCATTACATGGGAAACAGAGTTAGAATTCTCAATCTAGATCCCAAGAATTACCAAACAATTGACCTTCTCCATTGCTTATTGTAGTAAAATTCTCTCCTTATAACACTTTCACTTCCTTACTTTCAAAATATTTTCAATTGCATATCTTTTATTTATCTTGGTTTCTGAAATGATTATTTTTTTGGCCAACCTAAGGGTATTATGGGTACCAAAATACTCTCTCTCCTTTAATATTACTTTTGATAAAAAAAAAAAGCTGACATTGTTAACAAAATGTTATTTCGAAGGGAGCTAAACTAGATTTTGAAACATGGGGAGAGTTGATATTTTGCAAAACCTTGGGGAGGTTTTTGAAATTATCTCTTTTAAGTTTAAGAGTCAAAATTAGCTTGTCATAATAGTGAGGAACCAAAACGATCAAAACCTTCGAAACATGGGATTAGATTGGTCATAAATTTTTCTTTTAACCATGCACATGCACTCAATTTTCTTTTTTAATCCTCCAACCCCGCCTCACACCCTTCCTACTCACCCAGAATTCCAACCCTGAATTTGGCACTAAATGACTTTTCCTTGCTAATTTCATTGCATTTTCAACTAAAAATTTTACAATTGTCACATTTTATGAAGATAAAGCATTAAATTGATGCATGGTGATAGATGAGCAATCACATTAGTCAAGAACCCCAAAAATAAGGGATGAAAATGTTAAGCTTCCTTAACTACTCATACCAAACATAACCCAAGTTTTTATATTTTTCAACTTGTCAAGTTCAATATAAGTTTGGTTAAACAAGCAAACCACTTGTGTGTGTGTGTGTGTGTACAATATGTGTGTGCACGCGCGCTACTCATACCAAACATAGCCCAAATTTTTATATTTTTCAACTTGTCAAGTTCATTTTAAGTTTGGTTAAACAAGCAAACCACTTCTTTGTGTGTATACAATATATGTGTGTGCGTGTGTGCACTGTGCACGCATAAAACTGTAGTTACTTGAATTGAGCATGGGGACCAACTGCAACAACAACCAAACGAGATTCAGATCTAAATTCTAAATTGCTAAGAAGTAATTCCAAAAGTAACACTAGCGGTGGGTGATAATAGGAAAGGAAAAGGAGATGACAACATTTTAGTGACGTGTCACTAAGGCTCATCTTAGTAAAAATTCGGGTGCTGGTGACTAGAAAAAAGTATCGTCAATATTTCCGAGGAGTCAAATGATGAATTGCTCCAAGGTTTCCAATTTGAATTTTAACTTGTCACCAAACAGTAACAACTAATTTTCATACGAATGGCGTTTGCAGTGAGCTAAGGTTTAGAAGAAGCAGTCGTCACTAATGAAAAAATGGTATGGCTAAAGGAAAACCCACAATCAAGTAGACTAGTTTTCTAAGGGGATAATTTCAAAAATCTCCCTTGAGGTTTCAAATTATTACACTGACCTCCCCTAAGGTTTTTTAAATTACACTTACCTCCCTAGTGGAAATTGGGGCCCATTTGCTTACATCACACCATGTAAAGTTACTACTATGCCAAATGAGATTATATGTTGTTCTTAAATAATATTTTTGGCATTTAACGATTCATTTTTTCATCAAGATACATCATTTTGAACATTATTTTTTATATAGGTTGAATGCATATTTAGACAAAAACTTCTGATGCTAGTCATAATTTTTCTTAAAATGAGTTTATTACAAATATCAATTATCTCCAAACTTGTGCCAGTTCTTTTTCTCTTTTCGTGCCCTTATTTTGAAAGAAGAAATTAGTTTGAGAGAAACTAAATATCTTTAGAAATTCTGAAAATTAAGTGATAAGGAACCATCTGAAATCTTTTATTGTAGCACGAAATTATCAGTAAATCATTAAATACATGCTTATGAATGATAAAATATTTTTCATAGGTAGAGAGTGTAATTACTTGGATAATAGCAGGTTAGATTCTTGTTTGCACCTTTGATAACAATATGGCTTTTATGCATCAGTTCCATTGGCTTGTATAATAGCCATTTCCTTTAAAGCACTAGCCATTGGTAATGGATAAGTAGATACTTTTCCTTCTTGTACTTCACCCCCTCACTTTTAGTGTTTTATTAATTATTATATTTATTATGTCTCTAACACAACTTGTACAATAACTTGAGGGGCATTTATGAAAAAAATTTTCATCTCTCTCCAAAAAATATTTTTAAAATGTACTTTATCTAACTTTGGATTAATTTTGTAACCAAACACTAAACCTCAAGAGAGGTTAGCGTAATTTTAGAAATCTCAGGGGAGGTCAGTGAAATAGCCATAAACCTCAAGGGAGGTTTCTGAAATTATCCCTTTCTAAGAACTAGGGTTGTACTTAGAAATGTTATCTAAGAACTAGTTATTCCTTATAACCTGCAATTGGGCACTTCTCTTTTTCCAGAATCTCTGGATTTTGAAATTAAAAATTTTTGTTGGCCAGACATTATGGCCTTAACACTGCTTTATGACCGAAGGGAAAAATGTTTATTGGTCTCCTATCGAAACACATCCTTTAGTTTTTCTCAACAAAAAAAGAGAAATAAAAAAGATTTAAAACAATGTGTGTGCACTTACTATGTTTATGTATACAGCTACATTCATTTACTATCCAACAAATTTGCCATACACCACAAAATTTGTCATGTTAAATCATGTTTCGTGAAATGTTTAAATACATTTGTTATTGTAAAAGAATTTGTCACAAAATTCTAAGTTTTAATAATTTAAAAAAAAACTTGAGGTAACATGGTTCAATTTATAGGCTTACAAATGTGTGATATGTAGAATAATGTACACAATAATGTATAATTACATCACATTAAGGTACTAGAATGCATGAAATATTTTACTTAGATGCGTCAACTTTTATTCCAAGTTGGATGCACAGTTCACGTCTCTGCCGCGAATCTTTTGTCCACCTACTCTGTCTCCAAAACTTGACGAGTTTTAGATACCTTACTCTAATCTGGTGCACGAATATATGGTTACCCACCATATGGATGGATGGTTACTCTAAGCTGGTCCAGAAGTATATGGTTGCCCACACGGTGGAAGTTTGCGGTATAAAAGAGTCTAATTAATCAAACCAAACGCTTTAATGTTTAAGTTTATTTAATTATTTTAACGAATTTAAGATAGTACTTAAGATTGGCTTGTTTATTTACCCAACTAAGTGGAAACAAATTTTTACCAAGTCGAGTTCGCCTTTGAATGCTTGTAAACCCCAATTTTATGTTCATTGAGCTAAGCTTGAGCTGCAATCATAATTTTGTCAAACATAAAATGTTGTTTAAACTTGATTTGATCAATTCATGAATCAAATTCAAATAAACTCTTAAAAAGTCAAATTAATTCGATTATTGAGTAACTTTCTTCATTTTTATTGAAAGGGACTCGGGTTTGGTTTGCATTATAGAATTTGAACGGAACCAAAAACCCACCGTGGGCATGAGTTTTTGTTACTTGTCTAGTTTGAAAACAGAATGAGTTTTTTATTCTACTGATAAGTTAAGCAATTTAATATCCAAGTCATAAATTGGGAAAAATATGAGATAAAATCTAAAAACTTTCATATTTATTTATATATTTTTTGAACAGCCGATAATGGGGTAGTCAATTTGTATCATTATAATAGAATGCATAGAATATCTCATTTTATTCATATATATATAAATATATATATATATCAAATTTTACTATAACTTAGTAATATTTTATTCTCCTATTCCTTTTGATGAAAAGCAAATTTCATTAATGAATTGCATGGCATGTTACATGTATTTGAAATAATAGATTTGTAATTTAACAACCAGATAAAGTAGATCTGAAGGATTTTGAACAAATCGAGAAATACAAGAAATTCTCAAATTGCCTTCTGATAGGATAATCACTTTAGCTCCTTTTTGTATATGTTGCAATAGCCAGATTGCTAAATGACAGTTTCAAACTCCAATAATGATAATGAGATCTGTTGAAATAGACCAAAGATGCAAACAAAAAAAAGAACCAAATTTGATAACAAATCTGAAATAAATTTGGACCAAATAACAAAATGAAGATAAAAAAATAAAATAAAATTCTCACTAGGAACTCTTAGGAATAATAGAAGATTCTCATTAGAAATTTCTAAAAGAAATAGAGGGCTTCCACTGAAAAAACTCAAAAGAGACTTTATTTTAAAAAATCAATAAAATGAAATCCATAGGAGGAAGATCCCCTCACCCGAAGGTGGTCCCCTCCCAAAAAGGAATGCCTTCTAAAAAATGAGAAGAAATATAGAGAAGTTAGAAAAGAGAGTAGAGAGAGAAGTTTACAGTTATTATAAATCTAATTTATTCTTCCATTCCCAATGCATACTCAATAACATATTAGGGGGTGTTTGGTAAATAGGTTTCAACCCCTACTACGGGTTTCAAATTCAATTATACTCATATAAAATGTTTGGTTGGAGTCAATGGGAATGAATTAATGGGAATGATAGGCATCTTCAATGGGTTTTTTGATTAATCACCAGTTACTAGAGAATCATCTTAGTTATCCATTTTATTATTCTTAAATCATCTCAATTACCCTTTTATTCTCATTAAATGCAAAAATAAGAAAATAAAATGCTACTTTTTCAACAAATGGAAAGAAAAAGAAACGAAAAAAAGAAACAATGAAAAAGAAAAATAATAAATTATAAAATCCATTCCATATTAACAAACACACTGTGGGTTTTCATAAAAAACCTATTATCATTGACCACTCTATGATACCAATAGTGATAGTGGAATTCGAACCAAACTCCTTAATGAATTCATCGTCCTTTGGCTGACATGGGATTACTAGCATTGGACTTTATGCAGATGAGTTGCAGCCTGAAATTCGAACTAAAGACGGGGTCCCCATTCGATCTAGGATTGACCCTCTGTGCTTGTATACAAATTAGAGGCCTATCGTATGAATGCACACGTTTACCAGTATTGCCATTTGCCACAATATTCTTGGAACCATACGTCATCCATGAGCCGAGCAAATTGCAACAGTTGCACTGATCTACTACTATATATAGCCCCCGAGCATTTGTGCTCCGGACCCAAGGTCGTTTGAGAGGGACAGCTGGAATCAGCTATAGTACTTATCCATTCAAAATCTAACCGCCTCCAGCACTAGCACCACCTCCTCCTGCGCCAACCGCCCTCTCCTCCAGTCCTCCTCCTTAAGAATCGACGAACGTGAATTCGGTACTGAAATACTAGTCCCACTACTGCTACTAGGAAGCAATCAGACATGGCAGCGTTGGTGGCTGAGAAGGACAGGAGAGTATGTGTTACAGGAGCAGGGGGGTACCTGGCATCTTGGTTAGTCAAGCTACTCCTTTCCCGCCATTATACTGTCCATGCCACCGTCAGAAATCCCGGTAGGTATTTCATCCTCATACCCCTTCCTTCCTAATTTGCTCCTCTATTTTTTTTTTGATTTTTTTTAATAATTTGTTTCTTTTCTTTCCCTTTAATACAATAATTTATTTTTTGCTTGATGTCAATTGGCTGTTCCTATTTAGTATAGTGGGGATTGCTGTAAATGTTTTGTGAAGGGTGAGAAATACGTTTAATTGAAGAAATTTAAAAAAGCACCTGCTGTAAATTGTCTGCTTTCTTGTCTGATGTTGTGGGCATTGCTGTAAATGTTCTGTAGAGGATGAGAAATATGTTCATCTGAAGAAACTTGACAAAGCAGCTGAGAATTTGAAACTATTCAAGGCTGATTTGCTGGATTACAGCTCCATTTCTGCAGCCATCAGGGGTTGTGATGGCGTATTTCATGTAGCTTGTCCTGTTCCTTCGGGCTCTGTTCCCAATCCTGAGGCAAGACCATTTTCAATTTTTACAATTGCAATGATATTTCATCCTTTTGGTTTCCCTAGAATAACATTTACAACAAATCTTTTGTTTATGAGAGACAGCTATTGTCGTAACAGATTATATTTCATTGCATTTTGCCAGTGAGCTAAAGTTGGGCATTGTTCAGAGTAGGATCTTCTTAAACCTTTTGAACAAAGTTATGAAGTCACTGAGGGTCTCTGTCTTTCTACCTTTTTGTGGAGGGATTTTTCAAATGTTGAAATGAGTGAATTAATGCATAACCTATGCTGGTAACCAAGCTAATTGCAGGCATAAGCAGTCATGAGTCCTTAGCTATGTACTCATTCACTCTAAAGATGTCAGGTTAACTGACAATACTTACTCATCTATCTGGTTATATTTTATGCAAATGCAAGCAGTTCAGCATGAAGAATTAAGTTGAGTGTTGGTACCTCTGCCAACATGATGATTTCTTGCAGGTTGAACTTGTTGAGCCGGCTGTAAAAGGTACCCTTAATGTACTGAAGGCTTGTTCTGAAGCAAATGTCAAGCGTGTTGTAGTTGTTTCCTCTGTTGCTGCTGTTGTTATGAGTCCTAATCAGCCTGAAGGTGAAATTATAGATGAGACGTGTTGGTCAGACGGGGAATACTGCAAGGCGACAAATGTATGCATCAATATAATTTGACCTTTTGCAGTTGCACCTTCACTGTCTTATTCATACAGTTTCTAAGATTGCTGAGAAATCAGATTTTTGCAACCACTATCTGTTTTTGGTTGACCATCTAGTATTAATATTGCTCCAGAACTGGTATTGTTACTCCAAGACAGTTGCTGAAAGGGAGGCTTTACAATATGCAAAAGAAGCTGGCCTTGATGTTTTAACTGTATGCCCCTGCTTTGTTTTCGGCCCCATGCTTCAGCGTGATGTAAATGCTAGTAGTCTGGTTCTTATGAAGCTCTTGAAAGGTGATCTACTAGTGCCCATAGTCAATTAGAGAACTTTTTCCATTATCTCATATATTATTTTTCTTTCTTTCACCTTCTGCATGGAAGTAGTCTTAAAGGATTCAGGTTTCTTCAAGATATTGGTTTGTGCCTACATGAACATGGATGTCTCTTTGGGACTCAGATGAATTCTAAGTTTAGCTATTTTCTTCTTCTTCTTCTTCTTCTTCTTTTTTGTCCTTCAAAATGTCAAGCAACGGATTTCTTCATCTGGTTGATCAACTAATTATTTTCCCAAATAACCTATCAATTTTTAGGTTTCTAGCTACCGGTGCTACTTGCATGATACACAATGAATTGATGCCAATAAGATTCCACAAAGTCTGTGTATCTGGTTGCCGTTAAACTTCTATGAATGGAACTATATTCATGGAATTAACTGCTTTGCCATCCTTTTTGGATTTTTTTTTTTTTTTTTTTTTGGGGAATCTTCAAGCCAGCTGAAAGGTTTTCAGATTCTAAACCTGTACGCTATCTGCCATTCTGACAGTCTATGACTTTGGCAATGATCTGAAACCTTGCAAAATGATCTAAAATAAACTGAAGATTGTGGTGTTTGTTTTTTACTGTGGGAATGAAATTCAATTTTCTGCTTGATGGCAGAGAAAGTTAAGCTAGCAATGATGCAAAAAAAAAAAAAAAAGGTGCTAATGTAATCTTTCCAGACATATGCACAGGCTATTCAAATTTTATTGATGTCAAAATTGCGTGAGTTTAATTTAATGGAAGGTGAGACAGACAGTAGGCATAACATCTGAGGAGGTTGCATCCTTCAACTGTTTGCCTGATTGCTTTGGGACGTAATTGAAGATATAGAAGGTTAACATTGTGACTTGTAGGTCCTTTGCAGTTCAAAAGCTGCATGAATTTTATTGCTATCCATTTGTCAAAGATATTGTAGGTTTCATATATGCGGTAAAGGACTCAGAGATGAGCTTAGATAACATCATTTTTTGAGGTTAAACTGCTTTTCTTTTTATTCCTTGGCTGCACAGAAGGATATGAAGAAATAGAAAACAAATTCCGGGACACGGTAGATGTGCGTGATGTGGCTGAAGCATTGCTTTTGGTTTACCGGAGACCTGAGGCTGAAGGCCGGTACATATGTTCATCTTACCCCACCACGACAAAAGATCTGGTGGAAATTCTGAGGAAAAACTATCCCAACCATAAGTACCCGAAGAGGTGGATTGCTATCTTTGAAATTAATTATCTGATTTTTCAGACTCCCTGTTTGTCCTGGTTTTTTTCTTTGTTAAATGTTCATCTTGATTTCCATAAGTGTGGCATCTAAGAGTCTCTACAAGAACCATTTATGTTGTCTGCATATATTCTTGAAATAGTTCATTTATTCGCAGATTTATAGAGGTGAATAATCAAATTCAAGGCCGAGGGAATCTTAGCTCAGAGAAATTGCAAAGGCTAGGCTGGAGATATAGGCCACTGGAAGAAACTCTTGTTGACTCTGTTGAAAGCTACAAGCAGGCTGGGCTCTTAGATTGATAACTTTCTGCTTTTCCTGTTTTTTATTAATGGGACTTGTGGATTGTCTTGTGAAAGAAATTTTGGACCTATTAAAAGTAGACATTTTCGATTAGGCTTATGATAAGAACATTATAAGTGAAGGTGAATTCACTATTAATGCTCTAAAATTCCCACTCATTCCATGAGGATGAGTTGTTACACTTTACGAAACAAGTTTACCGTTTCACAAAAATAAATAAATGATGCCAAGTTCACATTTTATTTTGTGCCTTAAGCACCATATAGTAACCTATTCTTCAGTCTATGAGTAGAATGAATTGATGCAGATAATGTTATCAATTTAACTTCCATTTTTGTATACACCCATTTTTGTATGTATCAATTTAACTTCCATTTTTGTATACACCCACTTTATTTTTTTCATATTTCAAAATTCATAAATCAAATTGTAAAAGGGTAAAAATTGAAAGATAATATAATCTCTCTTCTCTAATGCATTTTTTAGTTGTACTTTTTACACATAAAGGGTGGCAGTGTTACGCAAACTGTTATTCAAGGAGAGCTATATGAGATTTTTAAAACTCTAAAGGTGCTAGGTGATATTAGAATAAATTTCAAGGAAAGTTTTGAAATTAACCCTTATAATTATGGGCCTGTCAAATAAAAACTAAACTTTCTTCTGTCCTAGAATAGAATAGAATATTTCGCTCTAACAAAATCTTCATTATGTTGTTTTGATTAATTAGCATGTATAGTTTTATTTTCTCTTAAAATGAGTTCTAAAAAAAGTTAAATTTATTTTAAATTATCCAAGAGCCTATTTGGATTGCTGACTTTTGGAGTTTTTGTAAAAAGAAAAAAAAAAGTACTATAGCAATTTGATGTGTATGTAAAATAAAAAGATGATTAGAAAATGTGTTCACGGAAAAGTAAAAATTTTCTAGGGAAAACTGGCTTTCCAAACCAGGCCTAACTATTGCGTGCGTAAACTACATTCTATATCAAATGTCAATCCACTGACTGAGATTCTAGTTCAATTCGATTCAAAGAAAGTTATGCATCAAGTCTGCACAAATAATACTACACAATGATTTGGCATTTGAAGCTGTTAACCAAAAAAAAAAAAATCTTTTTTAATTTAATTATAAAATGAGATTTTATTTTTATTTTTATTTCCTGAGAGGAAGTTGTAGAATTGAATCAAGGGATAATTTTAGAAACCTCCCCTGAGATTCCTAATATTCTCACTGCCCTCCTTGAGGTTTTCAAAGTATCAAAAACCTCCCCAATCATATTATTAGGGTCCAATTATCACTCATGGAGAAATGACTTAATTACCCTCAAAACTTATGAAATATTTTGCAATTATGTTGATATAATTAGCTAATTCATTATTAACTTATGTTTAATAGAAATAATGACAATTTAAAATTTTGTTGACATTAATAATGAGGAATCAACGAAAGAGTGCAAATATTTGACGACTTTTTATGATTGATGATTGATTTCTGAGAGTAGAAGTAATGATTCAGACGTCAGTTGTGCCCATGGAGTAAGAAAAATAGAGCTTCTTTACGCATATGTAAGGATTCAAAAGGTTTGAAAATGAAATTTGCTGTCAAATTACTACAGAGCTTTTGGTAGTTGTTAAGATCTCAAGTCAAGGTTAGCCTCTATGATTTTTTTTTTTTTGCTCTTAAATTGTGTAAATTTTTATCATTTTGATGCAGATATTAAGATATTTAGTTCATGATCATGCTTAATAGTTATTGTGCAAGTGAAAAAGAATGTCATCAATTAGTTTTGAGGTTTAATATAAGTCATTGTTAGTCATATTGTATATGATTTGTTCTATTTGATGATTGGCAATTGATTCTAGTATGTGTAGTGATTATCCTGATTATTAGTTTTATTAGCAAAAAAAAAAAACAGTTGTTAACGTATGAAATTTAAGTAATGAATGGTGCTGTATGACTACTAAATTTGTTAATGATAACCATGTTTTTTATATTAAAGACAAAGTTAAAATAGATATTTAAACCACCTCATATTTAACAAAGCTAAAATAGATAAGCATTATTTATGCTAAATTAAAAGTATAAAGCAAAACTTAAGGGCAATTGTGGAACAAGATTATTTTTTCTCTCATGTATGTATGTGTGTGTGTGTGCACGCACGTGCATATATATATATATATATATATATATATTATTTGCATTTTTGAAATGGGGCTATTTTGTTACTAGACACTTAGATTTTGGAGAAGTTTTTGATATTTTAGAAACCTCAGGGGAGGGCAGTGAAAATGTTAGAAACCTCCCTTGACGTTTTTGAAATTATTCCTTGAATCAAATAGCATGTTGAAATACCTAAGCCGTTTGCATTTAAGGGAAAAAGAGTAAAAGGAAAAAAGCAAAAGAAACAAACAAATAATCACACAAAAAAAAAGGGATAATTTCACAAATCTCCCCTGAAATTTTTGACAGTTTCACTTGGCACCCTCAAACTTTTAAAATCTCACTTGCCTCCCTTATTTTAAACTTTTTATAACATTTGAAACCCATTTGAAAATGCAATGTTAAAAAACTTATTTTAGGTGAGAGAATATAATTCCATTCCAAGTTTGCCCTTTTCTTATGATTTCTTAATTACTGTAATACACCAAACTTATCTTTTTAATTTTTGTAAATAGATGGATGTAGTTTCTTAATGAACATTTAGGACTTGATAACAATATTAAAAAATCTCTTTAGTAGTTTCTATGTCATTGGTTTGGACAAGAAATGTTAAATTACTCAAAATTATGAATAATTTATAATAATCTTAGAAATAACTTATAATAATTTATAACCATGATAATAACCTTTTGCACTAATTTAAAAATAATACAAACAAATTTACATATAATTTTTAGCATGCTATATCTTTTTAATCTTCAAACCATTAATTTGGACAAAAAGTAGAAAATTTGAAAATATGTAAATGACTTTGAAAACTTCTTAAGTTAACTCAAAACACTTTGCAATAAAGAAAATATTATCTTTGTAACTTGTAGAATTCAAATATTAATGTTTGCTATATAAAAATGCACTACATTTTTTCCAATCAAAATAAAATTTCATTTATTTTGTTATTAATATACTTAGAAAATAGAAAGGAAGATAACAAAGGGTAATTTTGGAATGCGATTGCATTTACTTTCCCAAAATAAATTTTTTAATATTATATTTTAAAATTGGTTATAAATAATACCAAAAACATAAAAAAAGGGCAAGTAAAAATTTTTAAAATTTAAGAGTGTCAAATGAAACTATTAAAACCTTAGGAGAGGTTTCTGAAATTATCCCAAAAAAATTGTTGCAATTGCTAGGGACCAAACAACAGCCTAAAAACTTCCGTTTATGAGTTGTTCTGCAGAGTAACGGCTCCAAAATTCAAATATCCATTCCACAATGCCTATACTTAGCCCTGCATTCGTAAATCAAGATGCTCATCTCAAATTCATTTCTCACACAAACACACACTCAAACAGCATATTCTCCCTGTGTCTTTTTTATTTTCCGGTTCAAATCTTTGATTTGTTGATTCTGATCTCCGTTCAATGCTTCCGTCAAGATTCAAGAATTTCAGTTTCACCCACATGAAGTTTCAAGTAAGTTCAAGCCTTTTCTTTTTTTTTTTTTGATAATTTTCTAATTCTGGTCACGTGAATTTTTGTGATTAATCTATTTTTTTCTTTTCTTCTTTCAATTTCACTTTCGAGGGCTTCTTTTTTCTTGATTAACGATATGGCATTCTGTCTTTGATACTATTTTCTTTGTTTTCTGACTTTGGCAGAATCATTCTTGGAAACTAGTTTTTTAGGGTTTCTTTGTTTTCTTTAATTCACATTTTCAGGGATTTTCTCTGTTCTTCCCTTTATCAATTGAATTACAACTTGTTTTTATTATTTCTTTTTTTACTCTTTAGTACGATTTTTAATACCCAATTTAATGTTTTTTTTAATTTTTACTTTTTTTCCATTGATTTTCTTTTTCATCTCTGTGATCTCGCATAATTTTGCATATTTCTTTTTTTTTTTGTTTCATTTCTAGTTCTTTCCAGTAATTTTCTTTACGTTTTTAGTGATTTTTGCTTTTCTTTTTTGAGTTTATTATTTCTAGCCTCCGTTTTATCTCATTGGCAATGTGACTTAATGTTCTACTGATTCTGATTATTTTTTTTAATACCGTTTTTCTTTTTCTTTTTCTTTTTTTTATCTTTCCTCGTTTACACTGTTTTCTTAATAATACCAATTTTAGGGTTTTTCATTTATACTTTGTTCTGATTGATTTCCGGTTTTTGTTAAATACTGGCAATAGTATGAATTTCTCTGAAAACTTTGACAGTTGCTTCTGAGGAGTTCTCAACCTGGTGATTGGTGTGATTCCCCTTATTCTTGGGATTTATAGAACTCTATGGTTTTTCTATCAATTGAGGTACGGCTTTAACTCTCCTGTATTTTTATGTGCTTTGTGATAGGATGTAATAGTGCTTTGTGATTGGATGTAATGGTGCTTTTGTCATGTCTGATATGAGGCATTTTGGTTTTTTACCAAAATGATACAAGAATAGTGGTCTATGATGTTTATTATTTTTATACATACAACAATGATTCCTAATACTTGCATAGAGCACAGCGACAATATTTACTACCACGTGGTGTCTAATTTGTCCTTCTGAGTTTGTAATAAATAAAATCATTCTTTCAGGACTGTGCTAGTTGTTGTCTTTAAGTGGTGGAAGAAAAGTAAATGATACTGGAATGGATCATTTAGGGTGGTGAAACAAGTATGTAATACTTGTCCCTATATTTTGGCTTTGGTTTCAAGAATTGATAAAACCAGTTCTGTTTGTGTGCTAGTCAATTTTGAATGTTGAAAATAAGTGTTACGAGAAGCTGAGTTAGACGTGAGATTATTTAGCCTATAGTGCTTTCTTTGGTATCAACAGTTGAGGAAAGCAATTCAAATTTTCTAGGATAGTCGATTTTGGAATGTTGGAAACAAAGAATTGGAGAAACTAAGGAGTTAGAGGGGTAGATAGGGAGATGTGGGTTAGAAAGAATAGAGCTGGTGGCAATTGAAGAAGTGGGTGGTGAGGAGGAAAATGGAATGAAAAAATTAGCAGGTATCAGATGGTAGATGAGTTTAATGGATAATGCTAGTATCTGAGGAAGGAAGAAGAGAGGGAAGGAGAAATGAGGAAGAAACCGAAAAAATCGAAGAAGAGGAAATAAATGCTAGGTAAATAGAGGAAGAAAGAGGATAAGGTATAAATACTCGGCTCAAGAAAAGTAAAGAGTGGAGGAACTTTATGAAGGAATCGGAAAGAAGATCTCATGATGGGATTCGGAAGGAAGGAGTTTAAGTGGAAGGGAGGAAGGGATAAACATAGACAAAACTACTAATATTACTAAAGTGTCTATGAAGGAATCTCAGATAAAATATAGAGAAAAAACAAGGATTCAATTATTCTGCTGAGAGAAGGAAGGATATCTAATAATGGAGATCTGAGTTGTTAGGTGAGTGAAGAAAAGGAAGAAAGAGATCTGAGAGATGGTAAAGACTAGGAAAAAAAGAAAAAAAAGGCATCAATTAATGGAGTAGGATAAGTCTTTCGTATTAAAGGATCGATCAAGAGAAGAATGTTACTAGAAGAGGAAAGATGAGAAATAAAGAGGTTAAAGGATAAAAGTGGTTGAATTAAGATAAGAAAGGCTCCTGATGGATCGACCTAAGTTAGATTAGAAGGAGAGAGAATAAAGAACTAAAGTGTAGAAAAGTAACCGAGGAAGAAGAGAAAAATCTAAAATCGAACTGAAGACTCTGATATCTATTTATGAAATCGTCTCGGGAGTTTAAAGTCAGAATCGAGAAGGAATAAAGAGAAGAGTGTCAAGAGCTAAAATATAAAGGAGTAAATATTAGAGGGAAGGAAAGAAAGTTAGGAAAGAAAGAAATGAGGAATGGAGAATAGACTCAAGTGAATCTATTAGAGAACCGGAGAGAATAAAGAGGAGGTGAGAAGGAGGATATAGGGAGGGAAGATGGTTTTGGGGTGGAGTGGGGAGGTGGATGGGTGTGGATGGAGGAGACGGGACAGGTTATGGGATGTTGGTGGGGCTAAGGGAATGTAGGGATGGTTGAAATGTTGGGGGTGAAAACATAATTTTGGATATAATATCTTTCACAACTTTATTGAGAGAAAATGTTATATATATATATATATATATATAAGCTTGGAAAATGTTATATACACGAACTAACAACTCTCTATTAGGAAAGTTAACTATCAATCAGTTAGACTCCTATAATTAAGCTATTCCTATAATCAAGGTATTCACAATAAATCCTATATTAATTCCTATTTATTTCTATAACACTCCCCCTTAAGTTAGAGCATAGATGTTACTCATGCCCAACTTGTTACAAAGGTAATCAATTCGATCCCCGTATAGAGCCTTCGTAAAGAGATCTCCCAACTGTTCTCCTGTAGAAATCAAGCCCTACTGTATTTTCTCATGAACAAATGACTATCTATTTCGATGTGCTTTGTTCGCTCATGAAATACGGGATTGGATGCAATATGAAGAGCTGCTTGGTTATCACACCACAATTTTGCAGGTATTGAGGTTTTGAGACCTACCTCAGTTAGAAGTTGATTTATCCACATTATTTCACATATCGATTGTGCCATAGCTCTATATTCTGACTCTGCACTCGATCGCGAGACAACATTCTATTTCTTACTCTTTTATGAGACCAAGTTTCCTCCAACAATCCTATTGTGAATTTTCGATCTACCTTGGATCCTGCCCAATCAGCATCTGAAAAACACTCAATCCTAGTATGACCATGATTTTTATACAGAATACCACATCCAGGAGCTCCTTTTAAATAACACAAAATTTGTTCTACAGCTGCCCAATGATTAATGGTAGGATTAGACATGTGTAGACTAACAACACTAACTGAATATGCGATATCTAGATGAGTTACTGTAAGATAATTCAACTTTCCAACCAATCTTCTATACCTCCCAGGATCTTCTAACAATTCACCTTCTTTTGTGAGCTGCAAGTTAGGAATCATTGGAGTACTAGCTGGTTTAACCCCCAATTTTCCCATTTCAGATAGTAAGTCAAGAACATATTTTCTTTGAGATAGGAATATCCCTTTCCTACTCTTTGCTACCTCAATACCCAAAAAATACTTTAACAGTTCCAAATTCTTTGTCTGAAATTGACTATGGAGAAAAGATTTAAGATATGAAATACTTGCAACAACATTTCTAGTGATAACAATATCATCCACATATACTACTAACAAAATAATACTAGTTTCAGACTGTTTGTAGAAAATAGAATGATTAGATTTGCTTTCTGCATCCCAAACCTTTCAACTGCTAGAATAAATATTCCAAACCAACCGCGAGGACTTTGTTTCAACCCATACAAGGACTTCCGAAGATGACAAACCTTCCCAGACTACCCTTGAGCAACAAACCCAGGTGGTTGCTCCATATAAACTTCCGCTTGAAGGTCTCCATAAAGAAAGGCATTCTTGATATCTAGTTGATGCAAAGGCCAATTATGAGTGGCTGCCATAGAAATGAATAACCTGACAGATGTTAACTTAGCAACAAGAGAAAAAGTGTCAGAATAATCCTCTCTATAGATTTGGGCATAGCCTTTGGTAACAAGATAGGCTTTCAATAGTCTTCTTCCCTACAAGTAAATTTACTTCCAAGTATCATTACCATCTAAAGCATTCATCTCCTCTATCATAGCATTGCGCCATCCAAGATGGGATAAGATTTCATGAATAGTTTTAGGAAATGAGATAGAGTCAAGAGATGCAATAGAGGAACAAGAAGAGATGGGTAAATGATTATAAGATACACACGAAAACACAGGATAAGCGCATTGATGCTTATCTTTGCGAAGAACAATAGGACATCACTTGAGACAAGATCTGATAATGAAGAAACTAGTTCACGGCATGCATCTGGAGGCTTTTGTCATCGAGAATATACCTGAGTGATTGGAGGTTTAGCAGGGGGAGAACTTGAAGATGTGACAGTATAGATTAACAAATCATCGTCCTCAACCTGACATGAATGAGATGAGGATGGAGTAAAAGATGTATTTTTAAGGAAAGTAACATCAACTGAATGTACCTGCCAAGACTAGGACAATAACATCTATATCCTTTTTGGACACGAAAATAATCAAGAATAATACATTTCAATGATTTGGGGTCTAATTTAGTGACTTGAGGACGAGAGTCGCAGACAAAACTTGTGCAACCAAAGATTTTAGGTTCAATGGGAAACAAAAGTCTATTTGGAAAAAGAGTATTATAAGGAGTCCCACCATTAAGAACAGATAAGGCATATGATTGATTAGAAAGCAAGCTGTGGACACTGCATCAGCCCAAAAATGTTTAGGAACATGCATTTGAAATAATAAGGCTCTTGCAGTTTCGAGCAAATGTCTATTCTTTTGTTCTACTACCCCGTTTTGGGATGGTGTATCCACACAAGAGGTTTGATGAATAATACCATTTTGCACCATATAAGATTGAAAATGTGCGAATAAATATTCTTTGGCATTGTCACTTCGCAGTATTTGTACAGAATGCTTAAACTGAGTATTAACCTCAGCACAAAAAGAAAAAAAATTGAGAAAACAACTCCAAACGATTTTTCATCAAATATAACCAAGTCATACGAAAATGGTCATCAACAAAAGTAACAAAATATTTGAATCCAGTTTTAGATATGACTGGACTAGGTCCCCAGACATCTAAATGAACTAATGCAAAAGGAGCATCTGCTCGTTTCTTGACCCTAGGACTCAGATTGACACGATGATGTTTGGCAAACTGACAAGACTCATAATCTAATGAAGACTAACTCTGAAATTTTGGACAAAGTGTCTTTAATAAAAGGAGAGAAGGATGATCTAGCCTACAATGTGCTTCAAATGGAGTTATAATTCTAGAACAAGTTATGGACTTTGGTATCTATGTGTCAAGGATGTAGAGACCTCCAAATTCATGCCCTTTACCAATAATCTGCTTCGTCGTAAGATCCTGAAACAAGCAATAGTAAGTTTACTCACAGAAATTAGATTAAAAGACAACTCAGGCAAACTTAAGACAGATGACAATGAGATTAATGGAGTAGGGTTAACCGAGTCTGATCCAAGAACACGAGATTTTGACCCATCAGCTAAGGTAACAATAGATGCAGATGTGTGTGATTGAAAGGTAGAAAATAGACCAGAATTACCTGTCATATGATCTATGGCACCAGAATCAATTACCCATTTGGAGAACGAGGGCACAAGTTATGTGTTTGGTTTACCTGACTCAGTGATGGCAGTTATAAGAGTAAATGAAGATTTTAATGATTTTTGGTACTGAGAAAATTTAGTAAATCCATCTGCAGAGATCAGAACAGACTTTTCATGGTTAATCGCATCATTAGTAGAAGCAATATGTGCGGATTGAGTTCTCTGGTTCCTGTACTGCAATTTCTTGCAATCACGCTTCTTATGACCTAGCTTATGACGATAGTGACACACAACCACTTCTGCAGTTTGTTCTCGAGTGTCAATTCCTTTACCACCACCTTTGTATTGCTGTTTTCCAAATTCATATTTGTTATTTTGACTAAGAAGAGCACTGCTGGACTGAACAGATTGGGAATTCTCTGTACAAAGTACCTTACTAAACACATCTTGCAAGGATGAGATCTTAGAACTCGAGAGAATCTGAGATTTAGCAGCTTCAAATTTAGGTGAAAGACGAAACAAAAAACTCATAATCGTCATCTGTTCTCGTTGAGTTTGTTGAACTTTCACATCAAAACTAAATGGTAATAACAGATTAAGCTCCTCATAAGTTTTCTTAAAATCTATAAAATAAGTCGTGATGGACTTGTCTTGTTTCTCTGCATGATAAAAGGATTGACACACCTCATATATGCGAGAAATATTCCCTTTACCAAAATACAAATATTCTAAATACTCCATTAACTCCTTAACAAATTCACAGTGATTAATTTAGCCAATTACCTCACTGTCAATAAAATTTCATAATCTGTAGGAACAATCTAGCATCCTCCCTTAACCATGTCTGCTTTGAACCATCTTTTGGAGGATCATCAGTCAGATGATTATCTTTATTAATACTTCACAGATAAAGATGAACCGTTTTAGTCCAATCAAGATAGTTAGAATTATTGAATTTGTGTTCCATGATCTTAGACATCACAGGAATCACATCAGATGTAACAACGGATTTCATTTCTACCTTGAGTTTAGAATCAACAGAAAAGGACAAATCTGAATTCTTTAAAACAAGAATGAAGAATAGAACACAGATGTGTGCTATACAGAGCCAGATGAAGCGAATGATGACTAATGAATTTTCTGGCAGCAGGCAGAGACCCTAACCTTGATGGTAGGGCTCTAATACCATGAAAATATAATTTTGGATAGAATATCTTTCACAACTTTATTGAGAGAAAATGTTACATAGAGATACACGAACTAACAACTCTATGTTAGGAAAGTTAACTGTCAATCAGCTAGAGTCCTATAATTAAACTATTCCTATAATCAAGCTATTCACAACAAATTCCTAGATTAATTCCTATTTATTCTGTAACAAAGGGAAATGGGAGAGGCAAGGGGGCACATTGTTGCATGTGGGAGGGAGGTGGTTGACTACTGGTAGGTGTGGGAGGTGGTTGACTATTGGTAGGTGCGGGGCTATTTGGTGGTAGAAATGGGAAAGATGGGGATTGGGGGATAGGTTGGTTGGATAAGGAAAAGAGAGATGGAGGGGAACGAGGAGAGGTGGCAGGAGTGAAAGTCACAAGAAAAATGGTGGAATGACAAGCATAGAGGTAAGGAGGAAGGTGGGATGGGGAAGATGTATGAGAAGATGTTAAAATAGGTGAGTAGAAGAGGAAAGTGGGCCTACCAGGATGGGGAAAGAGGTAAGTATAAGGAAGTGGTCTGGGTAATAGCACGTGAACCAGGTGGGAGAGAGGATAAATCTGAGATATGAGGGATGATACGAATCAAAGGTAGGAACAATAGTAACGAACAGTGGATTTGATGAATAGGGAAAAGAGGAGAGAGGTAGAAGGTTGGGGTTGGGCCTGTAGGTTGGTTACAAGTGTCACGGGTTGCATGTTGGACCTGGCCAACCCCGTGACCAATGGTGCCTAGTCACGACCAGTCGGTGTGCGAATCGCAGAACGTGGCCCTCGATTGTCTTGAAGGCCTGACCTGCTGGACTGCCATGTATCACAGAAACGGTCCAGGTGGGCACGACTAATGGTGCCAGCCATTAGTTGAGGATTCATGAGACGTTGGGTTTCCAAGATGCAAGTGAAGTGCTAAAGAGGTAGTGGAAACCTTAGTCCTCGCGGTGCACGCCATGCAGGTACTGCGATTAGAAAGGGCAAAACTAGGACGTTGTGACTTGCCGGACCGTAAGATTTGGGACGTGGTTCTTGTGGAAGATAACCTTTGTTTGGAACGTGTTTGATTCCCTTATGAAGGTTGGAAGTGGAAACGGAAGTCCCGGGTGGAAGTTTGGTTAAGTTGCAAAAGTGGAGAAATAGGTGCATTCTAACTACCGGTCCTAAATTTTTAGTCTGGAGTACCTTGGGGGAAGGAGGCAAGCAAACGGTGCGTGGCCTACAGGCCTTCCTCATGCACTTGGGCAATCGAGTGTACAAAATGGTGCATTGTTGGGCAACCAGGAAACCGGGGTTTTTGTATGGACCGAGAGCGCAAAGTCCCTCATAAATTTAAGGTGCAGGTAACCTCATGGGCAGCATCTACGGTGTGGGCTGGTCTTTGGGCTGTCGAGAACACGGAGTAATGCGAGTAGGAAGCGATCCTATGCCTCGTGGGAGTTTAACTTGTGAAACCCGTCGGTCTTGACGTAGAGAGCTATCGAGAGACCGTGTGTCCTCGCTAAGTGCTTCGTAGACGCACTCATGGTATAGGGGTCGATTCCCACCCCAGGGCCATACGCGAACGCTGCGTCGTGGGCCGGCGAGGATGCGCGGCCGCGGGGTCAGAATCGCATGCCATGTTGGCTGGGTAATGCGAGGCATCCCGCAAAAATGGTTCCGTAGCTACGCTGATGGGACCTACCGCGGTAGTTTCTTGCCAATAAGCAAGCGTGGGGCTGTAACGGTCCCTGGGTGCAACGAAGTCGCCAGGGCGCCGGTAGCGAACGACGACCGGACTAATGAAGCACCCATGGGCCAAGACGCCAATGAATGTAGCAACGCCGACTAGCCAAAAGAGGCATGTTTGTAAGGTCCTCGTGCTGCCTCCTGAATTTGCGACGATGTACGGCATAGTTTAACGGAAATCGTGACGAGATCTGGCCTCCCATCCGATGATAGACGGAAGGGACTTTAGAAGGCGTTAGCTAATTAGCCGAGGGCGGGCGGCCATATATGGACGCGTTCTGATACTGGCGAACGTGGTCGCAAACGGTTAGGACTACGGCGCGATAAGCGACTTGGTTCTGCGGCGGAGAACCAAGTACACGGCACCCCTGGTGAAGCCTCACGGGTGAAGGGGCATTTGACGTCAGGAAAGCATGAGTGCCGCGCGCCAGTCCGCAGTTACTCCTCACCGGGTGGTGCATTAGTTCCCGCACATACATGGAGTTGTGCCATCGATGATAAAAGGGGTGAGGTACGGAGCCTTTAGCTTGGCACTAAGGGGCTCGCCACAGACCTGACGGCCCTCCCATCGCGGGTATGAGGTGAAAAATTGGGGCGGAAACTTGCGGTCCGTGACAGTTCGTATCAGAGCACTAGGTTGCATGCATTGAAACATATGCCATCCCTAATGCTCTTGAGATTATAATGGAAGAAATGCCAAACAAGTAAAGCGGTTGGTGTTGCCATTAAGGGCTTTGGCAGTTATGTCAAGTGATACTGCGATGGCTGGAGTTATCCGTCGTCAGTTTCTGTTACCGCCTCGGAGTTAAATCACAAATGCACCCGAAGAAGCAACCTGAAGTTAATATACATGTGCTTTAGCAAGGAAAGTGGTGCCCGCTTCATGTTGGTTATTGTTTCCCAAGGCTCGAGCTGGGAAATAGCCAAGACCCCTCCATGGCTGAAAAGTGCCTAAACACCCCCAAGAGCAAAAGCCGTAACATGGGGAAAATCTCTAAGTCGGGAGTAAGCTTGAACGCGGTTGAAACAGAGAGAGAGGGGCCTTGCTAAGCGAACGTTTTGGTCCCCAACACAGAGAGGAACCGGCCTCCTCGCATTTTAGAGCCATTCATCGTGTAAGAAAATTATGTGAGTCTGCTTTACTTCCCAAAAGGGGGTAATTTGGTACCCGCAGAGGGGTCGTGCACGCTGTGAAAGGCCCTTGGGTTAACACCAGAGCCAGGGTTGCACTTGGTCACAAAAACGCCAGAACGGCTAAGAGTTTCAGGCGGCACGCTCACAGCAGAAACGTGGTCGTCACAACAAGTGGGAGACGACAACGTGGAAAGGATCGCTATGAGGGTCTGGAATACTATAACAAGTGAACTGGGATGGACGTAATGGTCTGTTCCCTTAGCCCGACGGACAAATGTGCTGGAAGCGCCCACCGCGTGTCGCCAAGGCTCCGCCCTGCATTGCCGCACGGTGTAGGCCGTTCGTGGGTGTTAATGGGCAGCGCTTTGTGATGAGACGGTGATGTCCCATTGAACGAAAGTGCGTGCAAGGGCCCAATAGCACCCGGTGCAAACGGTTCAGGTGAACCATCGGTGGAGGAGCAGAGTTTGCTAAGCCCGTACAGATCGCGCCGCATACGGCGGGGTCAGCTGCTGTTGGTAGGTACCGCACCCGGAACCGATCATGCGGACGGGCCGCACCGCCGCCTGAAGCCAGGGTTGCCAGGCCGATCAGCCGCGATAATCGATACCGGTATCGGTTAAGGCCTTACTTCACGTGGGTTCCGAGGCCAAAACACTCTGAGGCTGGCGTCAAAAGGCCACCCGTGCCAGTGAATTCGCTTGTTTGAAAAAACGGCTAACGCTGGAGAGAGCCTGATGTGGTGTTGTTGGTTTAATTGGATGTGGCTACGCAGAGATTGAACTCGGAACCTAGGTTGACACAATCGTTGTAGGGTTTGTAGCGTAGGTGTTTGACAAGCTAATCCGTGGAGTGGGATGGCTGGGCGAAGCCGGGCCGCTCTACGAGGTACCCGCAAAGTAAGTGGAAGACTAGTGTTAGTTTGTCCATTGTCGTTTTTTTGGTCGTAAGCTATCCGTGGGAATAGCGCGTGACTGGCGTAGTTGTCTGATCAAGTCGCCAGGAGGACGCATGACCGTTGGCGGAGACGTGTTGTGGGTTAACCCAAGGACGCAATGCGGGTAAGGCTTCGTGGGACCAGAATGAGACCATCGCAAATCGGTTTTGTGCTAAACGAATTGGCTGCGATTCCACCGAGGATCGGTCAAAAAGGGGAAGTTTGTGTCGTTGTTGTGTGCTCGGGCCGTGACGGGTGACTCTTCCGAGTAGGGATGGGTCGACCTGGCCGTGAGCCGCTGCAAAGAAAGACGCGAACTTCAACGGCAGATATTGTTCACGCGATATGGCAGCCATGGTTGTGTAAGGTTTGCCTTCCTGGCGCGGCTGCCGTGGAGGTGGAAGTCTGGAGTCCGAGTCGGGTCGCGGCAGCTGGATGCAGCATTGGACACCGGACCTTCTTTGTTGGGTAACCGTAAGTGAACACGCCTCTACGTGCCAGGTTCAAGCGAGTTCCAGAGGTCTGTCAGTTGTTCTCCTCGAACCGGGTAGGACCTAAGTGTCATGGTGGTAGTCCGTGGTCCGCTGACGTAAGTGCTGCTGGGTAGCCGAGACACAGGGACTTGCTGGCCGCGGTTCGTGGTTAGTGTAAGCAACACCAGGTCCCGGCGGGTTGCAGGTTGTTCTAAAGGGTGTTGTCGCTAAGTACCCAGTCTTAAGGTCATCAAGGTAATGTCCCACTTAGAAAAGGAAGGCGGGACTAAGGATCGCACCGGGCGAGGCACGCGGCGTACGATTGTAAGGCGGCTATTGGTTTGTCAGTTTGTCCAGAGATTGATCCTTGACCGGCTATGGGTGTGGTGCTTTATTCTACTAATCTCGTGCAAGCTAGCAAGGGCAAGAGTTGGTGCTATCTGGGGGAAAAATGAAGGCAAGAGGAATTGTTCTGTGTCGCTAAGGTGGGAGGATAGAGACAAATCACAACGGCCAGCGGAGATTCACGGACAAGGGGTGGATTGGTGCAAAATGGCTCTACCTGACATGCACGTCAATTATCGCGGTGTCAACGGGACGCTAATCCGAGCCCGGAAGAATGTCACGGGTTGCATGTTGACCCGCCAACCCCGGGCAGGATCAATGGTGCCTAGTCGCCACTGCCACCGGTGGGTGAATCGCAGGAATGTGGGCTCGCTAATTTGCCGGGCGGGCTCATCATTGGCGCTGACACTGGCGATTACATACACGGAGCTGCACGGAACGGTCCGTGGGGCACCAAATTTGACTTTTCAATTGTTTTCATTTTTTATCTATATTAAAGTATTTAGTTACTTATTTTGAATATTCTAACATATTTTTCTTATTTTTGTAGGTTTTCTTTCCAAAAAAAAAAGAAGAAAGTCAAATGACTGCCATTGATATATCTAATGTAACTAGTCCCATAGAATTGATCAGCGAAAAAAAATTACGCAGATGTCATATCCATTTTCCTCTCATTTTAGTTGTATTTTTTTGTGTCTTTTGCATCAAGGTAATCAATTTAGTTAATACCCAACACCTTGATCCTTAAGACACACAAATAAAACGGATCCAATGATCAAAATTAACCCAAGAAACCCCTCAAAATATCTTGCCTTTGGTTGTAGGTTTTATGCCTATAAATCACCCATGTCGGTTTTCCTGAAAAAAGAGAAGAGGAGGTCGAGAGGAGAAGAGAGAAGAAAGAAATTAGGAAGAAAGAAAACGATCGAGAACTCAAAAGAGAAAAGAAAAAATTGAGAGAAAAAGAAATTAGGGTTTCTTTAGTGAAGATTTTGAATTTTGTTATTCCTTTCGCTCTTTTTCAAGCCTCCTAATCGTAGTCTTCCTCCTTTACCTATCTATTATTTTTTCTCTGTCAAAATTGCTAAAATTAGACCTTTGCGGGAACCAAGGTCTTAAAGGTGTTTTTTTTTTAAGTTTTATGACATTTGACATGATTTATTATTGTTATATGAGTATTGCTAGGTTTATAACCTTAGGAAATTATAGCCTCTGTTCTGACGCTTAAAATCGAACGCTTGATGTTTTCGCGGTTAATTTTACAGATTGAAAATTTGAAAAAGGTTCTTCACATTTTGAAGATGTGAAGAACGCTGCTACTTATGCTGGGTTTACTATGAACGATCCACAAGCCGCTTGAATATTTGAAGATGTGGAAGAATGCGGACAGCATACAAGAAGCACCACAGAACTTCCGCCACAAGCTTAGCCCGACAGCTCTTTCCCTTTCCCCTTTTGTCTATTTGATGATGTTGATGCTTAAGATTTGGCCTTTTCGATTTTAGCTTGTTTTGACATGATCTCAATGATGATGTTTAATACTTCTAAATAGATCCCCTTGCCTCAAGATTTTGTTTGTGTTATTATTTGAAAAACCTGAAGCAATCTTCCTCGATATTTTAAGATTGGAAGAGACGCTTGATCGTTACTGAAATCAGTCTGCTGCTTTCCCCTCCTCAACTTTATATTTTGCATGTAATCATGGATAGCTCATCTCAGATTTCTACTCTCGTAATCTCTCGTTCCTCGCTTTGTTATTTCCCGCTTCTTTGTTCGTAATCTTACTCTATTATTAGTATTTTTAGTCTTGTCTATGTTGTTTGAAAATTGTTTTGATACCTTTCTTTGAATTTTTATTGATTTTCCTTTAAATTGGAATTTTGATCCCTTTTGTTGACATTGAGTCTTAGATAACCATTCCCCTCATTTCTAAGGATCCACTAAGGCATCACATCATGGGATGATAACTTCTTTCCCCATATGCTCTCCATGTGTTTTGCATGATCTTGCATGTTTTAAATTAAGTTTTCCTTTGCTTTTATTCATGTTTAGTCTTTATTTATGTCATTTAAATTTTGAATAAATCATTTGGAGGTCTTGATGCCAAGTTGTAATGAGGGTGATTTAATTTTGTAAAAAGTGTATTTATTCTAGAAAATGTAATAAGATTATTATTCAATTTTCCTTCCCTTAGAATGTATTTGATTCCCCAATGTAATAATTAGGTTTTATATGTTTATTTTGCATGCTATGTTTATGTGCTTCCTTGATTTAGGGTCTTGCATCTAGATATTATGCTTATGTGTTATGTGTTTAAGTGTGTTTTATGATTTACTTGTTTTATTATCATGTCTACATGTTTATTGTGTAAATGGGGATTGACGCTACTACACTAGTCCAACGCTATCGTGGTTCTTCCTTTAGATTTCACTAATCCAATGTTAGTGAGAACTTTTATTTTAAAATGACATCATGACCATAGAATGAATGCTAAACATGACATTTTAAATCAATAAAAAGCCAAACGCCAGAGAAAACTATTTAAAACAAAAAAAAGCGTCGTGACTTGACCCCCCTTTGGATATCATCTCCTTGGAATTTACCGACGGGCAAGTGGAGTGTTTGATATAAGGTAAACCCCGAGAACGAATCACCGCTTCCCTTGTCCCATGAACTTTTCCTTCTCATTGTACCGTTGTTTTCAAAACTTGCCTTTAGTACCTTCTCAAATTTGTAATCAAATTGACTGATAAAGTAGTATAGTGAAATGGATGATTTAACCCCAATTCATCAATTTAAACATGTTTGTTAAAATGGTGGTACTGCCGAGACAATCCTTCTACAAAAAAATTCAGAGAGAATGTATTTGCATCATTTGCCTTTTGATTGAGAAAGTTCTTTCAGAAATTTTGCAAAAAGGTGGGGTCTATAACACTAAACTTTTGTAAGGGGTTTGAGGTATAGAGGCAGGTTTAAATCTAAATTTTTTTTTTTATAGAAAAAATTTGCCCAGCTTGTCCCCTTTTTTTTTTCTTAAAATGTTTTTTTTCTTTTTCAAAATACAAAAATTGCCCCAAAGGTGGGGTTTTATTCTGGGCGGGTTTGCTAAATAATTAATCATTCTTTTATAGGCTCAAACGGGAAAACCTGGTTGAAGTATGAACGAAAGTGAATAAGGTCGGCTTTTCCGCACTCACCTTGCAAAAAATTTGAAGAAACCTGCTCAATCATAAGGAAAATCTTTACACATAAAGTCCTGAATTGATTTCACAGAAAAGTCTGTCCTCATTCCATCTCCATGAGAACTAATCGCCCTCCGTGTAGCACCTTTTGAATAATGAACGTCTTGCCAATTTGAGCTAATTTCTTAGCTTCTTCTCTTGTATCTAAGGGATTCGCTTTCAAAACCTTGTCCCCACTCTCAACCTCATAGGTTCAACTTTCTTGTTATAAGCTCCAGCCATCCCTCACTGTAACATTGCTCCATGACAAATGGTATTCAACTCCTTTCATCGAACAAAGACAGCTTGTTCTGTGGATTGCTGCTTGTCCATTCAGCCTTCTTCCAATTGAGCTTCCATTAGAATGCTAAAGAGGGATTTCAACTTCAGCAGTAATACCGCCTCATCCCATACATGAGAGAGTAAGGTGTTGCCCCAGTGAGAAGTTCTGGACAGAACCCATATGCCATCAAAGCAAAAGGTAACTTTTCATGCCAATCGCTGTGGTTTCTCACATTTTATGGATGATCTTCTTCAAATTTTATTTGCTTCCACTGCTCCATTCATCCGGAGGTTCATAAATAGCTGAATTCTGTTTGATTTTGAACCGTCCACGCACCGCTGACTATGTCGCTGTTAAGGTTCTTGGTATTATCCTGCGGATCAAAGTTTCTCGTACTCCAAAACGATGTGATGATATTATTTTTTTCACTAAATCAGCTACTACCTTCTTAGTCAATGGTTTGTAAGATGTAGCTCCCACCCATTTAGTGAAGTATTCAATAGCCACTAGAATAAAACGGTGCCCATTCAAGGTGAGAGGATCGATAGTCCAATTACAGCCCATTCCCACATCAACATGGCCAAGGGAGCTTGGTACTATGCGCCTCAGAGTAGGGTATGTATAAAATCACCATGCAATTGGTATTTGACACACCTCAACAAAATTTACAAGCCATGTCTATAGTAAGCCAAAAAATAACCTGCTTCATGATTTTCTTGGCCAGCAAAGGTCTGCTCATGCTGGCCCACAAACACCATGGTATGTAATTCCCCTTCATCGTAGTCGCCTTTCATCAACACACCCTAAAGTCCTAGGTCGACGCTTTCAGAAAAGACCTCCCATTTAAGAAAACTTTGAAGATATCCGACGAAAACCCTTCGTATTGAATCGCCTTCGTAGATAAACTCGGCTTGATGAATTCCTTCATGTCATGGTACTGGCAGACCGCCGGTTCCTCAGACTGTGCAATGGCGCAGTTCTCTTTGAGTTGGATCTCGATAGGCTCGATCACTAGTCTATCCGATGTTGAATCATTGAAGACAAGTAGCTAAGGCGTCGGCAAAGACATTGCGAAAGGGTAGGGACGTGGTCTAAGCTCCAATTTTCTAAACCTCTTGATCAAATCGGTAGGTGCAAAGGATATGGTATGATCTTTGAACCCGTTACCCAATCGCTTGGAGAGTTTGATGACAAGTAAGTCCATCACATCACTATCAAATCTTTGATGTCCATATCTAATGCCATCTTTAATCCAAACATGCAAGCTTCATACTTAGCCATGTTGTTAGTGTAAGGAAATCGTAGTTTACGCAGCAGTTAGGATAATGCCCGGCGACATTGGGCACGGCCCGACTCCGCCCGAAGAATGAAGCACCGTTAAAAAAATAACCCCATCCTTGATATTGCTCCACCCATATCTTCCACGCATCACAAACAAGATCTCTTCATCGGAAAATAGGTGTGCAAGGCTCGGTAGTCATCTTCCATTGGGTTCTCACAAGTGATCGGCTATTGTTTGCCCTTTATTGCCTTTTATGTAGTAAAGACAATATCAAATTCAGATAACATCATCGCCACTTAGCCATACCGGCCCTTGGTGCATCGCTTCCAACAAATACTTTCAGGGTCGAACGGAAATGAAATAAGTGGTGTGACCGGGGTGTAATGCCTTAACTTTGAGCTGCCCATGCCAAAGCACAAACAACCTCTCGAGAAAAGAGTAGTTAGCCCGTAAGTGGTGAACTTTTACTCAAATAGTAGATGGCTCTTTCCTTCTTTCCAGATTCATCAGTTGTCCCAAACACACCCCACCGCTTCATCGCACCACGTATAAATACATGATCGAGGCCTCCCCGGCATTTGGTGGTACTAGACCTGGGATGAAGCAGATAATTTTGATCTTATCGGTTATTTGTTGATGCTTTCATTCCAAATTCATCGGTATTTTTCTTTAACAACTTGAAGTGGGCTCACACGTAGATGGTTGTGCATGAATCTACCAATGAAGTTTATCTTCCTAAGAATCTTTTCACATCCTGGTTTTCGGGTTGGTATATCTCTCGATCGCCTTAATCTTTGCTGGATCTATTTCTATATTCTTTTCTTGTCGATAATAAATCCAGCAGGAGCCCCAAAGGCACACTTTGTGGATTCAACTTTAAATTGTACTTCCTTAATCGCCAAACAGCCTTTCTCAAATCAATCAAATGATTCAACCCTTTTGACTTGATGATGATGTCATCAATATAAACCTCCATCTCCTTGTGAATCATATCATGGAACAGGGTGGTCATGGTTCACCGATAGGTAGCTCCCCGTGATTTTCAAACCAAAGGGCATGACTCGTAGCGTAGAAACCCCAAGGTGATGAGTGCCTTCTCCGGTCATCCCGCCATCAAACTGATGATACCCAAATAAACAACTCCAAAGGATTCATCTCATGCCCAGTGTTGTCCAAAAGGGCGTGAATGTTCGTGAGGGAAGTCATCTTAGCTAGCTCTGCTCAAATCTCTGTAATCAACACACACCCGCACCTCTCCACTTTCTTAGGACTGGACAGATTGGAAAGCCACATGGGTAGTGTGATACCAGGATAATCCCAGTATTCAACTACTTGACAATTTGTTCTTTTATTTTAAGACCTACTGGTTTAAACTTATGGGCTCGCATCGGGTGACATATTCGATCAAGAGGGCCTGCAAAATTCACCACGTCAGAAACTCGGCATATCATCATAAGACCATGCTAACACATCTTGAAACAAAGTTAAGAACTCAATCATCTCTCTCTTGCTCCATGTTCAAATGAATACTAACTTTGACTTTAACCTCCGCCTTTAGTTCCAATGTTAATGATTTCCTCGCTCTAAGTTCTGCCTGGTTTTCCTCATATTGTTCAAGGTTTTGAAATAGATTCATACTCAGCATCTCCCCTAGACGCCTCGCTTTGAATTTCTATTCTAAAACTTCATATTCATGAGAGATATCAGACCTAATATCAAATTCCAAATGGTGATATCCAAAGGGTCAAATGATTTTATTTGAGGCCATCCAAAAGAAATAAAATAAATGTGCTAAAATAAAATGAGTGGGAACATAAATCAAGGATAAAAGAGGAAATTCCATTTCATTTAGCAAAGAGCAAGATGACAAGAAAACATGGAAGCATAACAAGTAAAATAACAAGTGCATTTTTCAAAAAACATGATTGATATTAAAGCATGATTCACTAAGGACAATCCTCAGATTTACCAAACCTCCTGGTAGGCGTACAATCAAGCAGCCCATTTTGTATGTGGCTCTCTTGAGAAATCAAAGGAAACTCACATTTTGCTCGTGGATCGGTGCAAGGGTAGCCCCACAAACGCTTGAGATAATCCCGCCTCTATATCCGCTATACTTTTCTTCTTCAACCTCGATATGATTACTCCGCATCTCCGGGAGGGAATGTGCGCAGTATATGGATAGATGTCGACCCGCTTTCTTCCTTCCTCCGCTTGCTTGTGTGCTCCTCATCTCCTTCTTATCCTGCGGTTGGATGAAACCGAAGTCCAAAGTGTTCTTCCTGTTGGCACCAACTGCTCTGAATTCCTTGTACCTCTTCCAAGGTCTTTTCCCATCTCGACCTCCTTCCGATCATTTCATACTATCATCACACTAGCTCGGTCAAATAAAACATGATTGACGAGCGATTTTATCATCGGCCCATCCCACGTAAACTATGGCTCAGATGGTGAGAGGAGACTCAAGTTTCTCTTGACGCTCATCCTTGGAATTTGGTTGACAACCATAGTGCAATACCATCTTCGCAAACACGGGTGATCAGTGCTAGTCATTCATGGTGAACCTCGATCCTGAAGAAGAGAAGAAGGAATCAACCTGGTATGTATCCAAGGTCGCCCCAACAAAATATTGTAGACGCCGGTGAAATCCATTACTTGACAAGCCACTTGAAATTGGGCGTGTCCCATCTCCAAACCGAGATCCATCTCTCCCATAGATTCCTCCTTGCACCATCAGCTCTTACTATAGTAGTCGACGACGCAACTTGCGTGTCGGACAACCCAGTTTTACAAGTGTGTTCCACGGGCAAATGTTCGTCGATCCATTGTCTACTAGCACTCTTGGTAGCAACCTTCCATTGCAGCCACACGATATATATAAAGCCTTGGCTTGTGCCCCATCCCTTCGGTCAGCCAAATCCTCACAGTAGAGTAGATGTGATTAGGCCAAAGCACGCTAATGACATGTGAGAACTTCTCCAGGGGAGATCCTTAGGCACTTGAGCCTCATTCAAAATCTTGAGGAGCGCCTTCCCATGAAGTTCTAGACGTCAAAAGCGATTCAAGATGGAAATCAAAGGGCATCTTATCCAATTGTTCCACAATCTTGTACCGCTTCGCTTTCAACATTTTTAAAAAATTTAAGGTCTCGTGTGTCGGTCACAAAGTGGCTTAGGTGGCATGGACTCTCTCTCACTAGTTTCTGATTAGTAAGGACTATTCCCCCCAGACCTTGTGATGGCAGCCACCCTTTCCTCCATGTCCCATTTTCAAAATGCAGTGGATGGTTCATCGTGAGTTCCATGGCACTTCTTGCAAATTGTTGATGTGCATTTGTTGAGGTACTCAAGTATGGCTGGCTCGCAATTCTAGAATGAAAGGTTTTTCAGCACCGCATGACCTTAGGGGTCCACCTCTATCACAAAAGGCTCTTTCTTCCCTGCACGGTTGATTAAACTTTCCTTCAAAGATATCTTCCATATTAGCATGGTCAAGAACCTTAGCGGCATTAAAGTCTCCTTCTCTCAAATGATCCACTCCCATTACCTCACTTTCCTCTTTAATGGGCCGGTAGGGTCAATAAACTCTTATCCACACTAATCACCCAACGTGTTTTTTATGTTCTGAAGAGGGTTTTATTGACGCTTGGTCCTTGCTCATTCAGCTTTTTCTCTCAACCATTCTGCCCCAAAGATCTACCATGTCTTGAATTTTATGCTTCAAGGCCCAACAGCATCGCTGAATGTCCACTTCCCGAGAATGGTAGGTGCACTGCATGAGGGTGCAATCTGTGGATAGAGTCCTGAGATATAATTTGAGGGAGCCAGGTCGATTTTCCAGTGCTTCATATTAGAAATGGTCCAACTGACGCCCGGTCGCAAAAGTTCGAAAGGTTTCTTCGCTTTTGCATTTCATTATGTTGAAAAGAATTTTTGGATAGGATTTTGTATAGGTCTAGGAGCATAGTTTTGGGGTAGAGATAGGTTGGGAAGTTGAAAACAAAGGTGGAATTCAAATGAATAGGTCGGGCCGTGAGGCATTTGGGTGGCGGTGATAAACAAAGTTGATGGTAGGGATAAGAGAGTAATGAGCTTGAACTAGTTGGGTTACTCCCTACCCAACTGTGATCCCACAAAAGAAAACAGCCTTCCTTCTTTTTTAAACGGAGTTTCCTCCCACCCCATTCCTGCCTTGCAATGCTTCCAATTGTCTGTTTGGGAAATGGTCACATTGACAATTTTTCAGCTTTAACAAATTCATCAGATTCCTCCAACTTGTTGACAATTGTAGCAAAAGAACTCCCCATTCTGAAAATCTCCTCAAAATAAGCATGGATCATGAGCCTTAATGAAAGTACATGTAATCTCCTCTTGCACATGGGAGGCTCAACTTTAGCGCCAACTTTCTCCACCGCTTGCATATGACTTGTGATCTTCCTGAGGGCTCCTCTTGGTCCCCTGCTGGTTCTGGTCGTAGGTTCACAATTATACTGCAGACTGCTTCACAAAAGCATCGACAAATCCAGTCAAGAATTAATTTCACCTGACTTCTCGTGTTCAATACCAATCCAAAGCATCCCCTCCACTCTCGGGAACGTACGCATGGGCAAGTTCTCATCATCTATCGGTTTGCCCATTGTTGGCAAACATCTTGATATGCCTTGTTACCGGTTCATACTTGCTGAACTTGGGGTCTTGAACCCACGGGCAGCTGCATCGCCGAAACAGAAAAGGTGCGCCATAATCAAGACCACCATGTCGGTTTAGTCCCTGATTTTTCCTCATGAACTCATCAAATTTATCCGACCTTTTCGCAAATCTTGTCAACCGGTAATAAGGTCATCCACCCGGTTTTCCTTGGAAGTCGATCCCACACAAAAGGTTGGTGGTATGGTATTGAGGCTCAAGGCCAGTAGGCATGTTTAGAGTGATCCGAGGTCGAGTATGAGGGTTTGTCTTTTGGTTGGGCTTAGTAGGATGTAATTAGGTGGAATGTGGAAGATTGGTATGGTGATGAGAAAAGGTAACATCGTGTGGGTTAGAAGTAGGTGGGACAAAAGTGGTTTGAATAGTGGTCGAAGGGAGTTGACTATCATCACGGGTTGCTAACAACGGGTCCTTGTTCATTGAGACACCTCCTCTATTATTATTTGCCACCAACCGATCAATTATACATGCTTTGTGCACGTATCTCATCGTTCATCTCATTAAACCTTCCCAATACTTCACTTAACCGAGCCCTGTGGCAGCAAAGTCGGTGAAGTGACCAAAGCATTCCTATCCGAGCCTCGTGCGGAACTCATGTTTACTGGGCTGCTTTGAGCTTTTACTTTAGAACGGTAACGATGGGGCTTCTGCGTGAAGCTATTTTTAAAGTACCTGAGTCGGAAAAGAAACATATTTTAGAAACTTATTTCCAAAGGGGAGCTGCAGAAATTAAAAGAAAAAAGAAAAAAGAATGAAGTTAGTGATTGTTTATATAATTCGGATGCATGTCCTAGAGGGGAGCCCTTTTGTGCCAAGGGTAGGCCTAGCATGATGCAATACTTTCAAGGTGGGGCCCGCTCATCAAACCTGAAATCAGACACTTGTGAAATGATGAAAAGATTTCTTCATTAGCAAATTCTAAAACATCATAGTCTACATCATCTCTTGAAGGCGTTCTTGTACAAAACCATTGAATTTTTTCAGCCTATCTATTACAAAGATCTTTTGGTTCTTTAGAGTAGGTTCTCATGCTCAAACTTGGTCATATAGTTCGGCACATTTCCGTTTCAAGTCTTGGTTCTTTTCTTGCATCTCCTCATACATCTTCTTGTTCTTGTCTGCCAAATCCTTGTTTACTTGTACTGATTGCTTCAATTGTACATTCTCTCTATCCTTTGCCTCAATGGTCACCATCAGTCTCTTGACTTCATCGGTCTGCACCTCTTGCAGCTGTTTTCCATCACGATTCTTAAGCCAGTCTTCATACTGAGGTGTGACCAGAGCCAACTGTTTATGTTGTGGAATGTAAGCAATATCCTTGTCCTCGACAGCTCCCCATGCTTGCGGATTGGTACTTCTCATTGGAATTTCGGCCGACAGATTCCCTTGTCAAAATGATAGTTAAGTTGGTCAAATCGGGTAGAGCGGCGCCTTGAACGCGTCCCAACTGTCTCAAAATCTCTTTGGAGTGTAGCTCATAACACCTTGAGTTCCTAGTAACGGTATAAAATCAGAGGATTTGGTGCGAAGAACCGGATCGGAGGCAGTCCGTCTGGTCCTAATACCTATCTAACCTTGTGATCTAGCAACATATTGAGAAAATCCACCCATTCTGGCAAAGATTCCCGGTGAGGTCACTCCTATCCACTCTCTTGTAATGAGTAATCACCCACCAATCCCACTAGAGGCAAACTATCGTATGGTAGTTGTCTTTGAAATGCTCCATAGCCCATATGTGCAGAATTGGTTCGATCCATGGAAGAATTTCACCCCTTTTGGCAATTTGTGCAAGCTACTAAGATGTTCGCTATCACGGTCGGTACTATAGAGCCTTGTCGATTTCCAATCCCATAGAATAGGTCATTCATAAGCTTGGTGATCTTAAAACCAATTTTTCCGCTCTCTTCTTGAAATAAGTAGATTCCCCGCCATGACAAATCCATATACCCACGGTCTTTTGTGCTCCTGCAGCTTTGGAATTGAACGAAAAATCTTGGTATATGTGTCAATCCATCTCTTGTAGCAAACCTATCAAACAAAACCTCACATCTATACTCTGATCTGACCCTAGTACCACAGACTCCTTTAATCCAAACGTAACTCGACCTTTCCAAGCAGCGGGAATATCACTGCAGGTATCTTCACCGATAAGTTAAGAAGACCAGATACCTCCTCAATGCTCATAGTAAATTCCTTATTTTCTATCTTAAAGGCAGAACAGCTAGGATCCTATAGTTGGATTAGAGCCTCTACCAAATACCCATCAGACTCTATGTCCTTAAAATCCCCAATTGGTCCGAGATAGGTCCCCACTTGATTGATCTCGCCTGGTGAGAGAAGTCCGGGCCATAACTGGATTTCTAGGCGCTGAATCAAGTAATGCTTGTTTGATACATCTGGGTTTAATCATCTGAATCATGTCAACTGGGTCAAATACCTTACCTACAGGCCCCACCTATCCAGTTTTACTGAAATTTAAACATGAATCTCCTATAAAGGGTTATGTACCCAGGAGAAGTGAGGTGGGCATAGTCCTATAATGGGATTCCCTATGCGGCATTCCCTCTATGGTTTATGCATGATGCCAGTTTATTAAAACAAGTAAGGTGCAAAATGAAACATGGCCTATAGGAGCCCCTTTTGAATACCGGGGTAAGCCTAAAAGTGATATGCCATTGCTACTTAAATGCAATAAATTCAAACGTGCAATAGCCTATCTAGAAGGATGGCTTGTCTTAAAAGAGCGTCAAGACTCTTATTTTCTATAGTTTGTGAAATGCAAGAAAAGGGAAGACAACGAAAGGTTAGTTTAATCAACAGATATCACATAACACGTTGGAGCAACAAATTGCACAAAAATAAAGAGGGGTGAAATCCCTCCTCTCGTGTCTAGTGATCCTTAATAGGGTAAGGTAGACTCTCCCCTAGGCAATTCTAACATGTATGCATGAGGTTGAGCTCACTAATGCATCTAGACTTCGATAAAGGTTCTGAGGCTCCCAAACCTTCGCACCAAAGGCAAAAGGTCATCAATCCAAATGCCTCAAGTCGGTGGTTCGAGTGAGATCCCTAGACATTGCTACGTGCACGCGTACACGGCCACATGTCCAAGTGGATCGATCCTAATCCTAATAGGGAAAAGTGGCGTGACAAGCCATTAAAAGTAAAAAAAGTAGGGTCAAAGTAAAATACATATGCACGTATGAAAGTGATTCCCTTTGAGAGGAGGGATTCAAACATCAAACATTTTCGAGGCTCTAGGGTAGATGCACACCCACCCAATGCAAGGGGTACAAGTAAATAAATAAACAATGATTCATTCATCATGTATGCGATGTGTAAGGAGCGATTACGGAAAACCCTAAAAGAGAAAACGAACAAGGAATGCAACCTAAAACATCCAAATGTGATATATAAGAAAGTTAGAAAGGCGAAATAGTCAACTAAATCAAGTGCTCGGACCCTCTTAGGAAAATCCCCAGTGGAGTCGCCAAGCTGTCGCGCCCCATTTTTTCAATAAAAAATGTGTTGTTGTAGAAAAGGGAAAGATTTGACTTTTTGAAAAAGAAAGGGAAAGGGGTCATGGGACTATAGAATGCGACGGTTTGGACCCAAAACAAAAAGTCTAGAAAAGGGTTTTTAGAAAAGTTTGGAGTCGCCACTTGGTATGGAATTTAGGTGTACCAAGTCACCCAAAAAGTTTTGATTTTAATGAAATAAACAAAGAAAACCCTTTTTTAGATGACTCAGTCTTTGAAAACTAGAGAAAAGGTTGAGGTCCAGCTTGAAAGAAGGGAAGGCAAAGATTCGATGTTACTGCTCTAAGGCACCCTTCTAACCTAGCCAAAGCTAGTTGCAAGATTTAGTTGAAAATTTCCTAATTCTAACTTTAAAATTTATCACATTTGGATGTCATCTATATGGATGCAAAACCTAGACCTAATGTTGGATCGAGAGGGGCAAAATGTCTCCTTGAGGTTTGATTGGAATTGATCACATTAGTTGTGTCATCCAATTTTGATCCCTCGAGGAGGTCACGAAAAAAATGCAAATGATGACTCGAACAAGCGGAAAGTAGGGTTTTCGAAATGCAATCTTTATAAAATATCAAGAGAAAAGAAATTGGTTTTTTGAAAAGGTCAATTTTAAGTGCAAAGAGGAACTTGATTTTCCAAAAAAGATGCAGTTTTAAGAAAGTGGCTTTTTGACTTTGAAGTGCTAAAACATGAAGAAGAAAGTTTGATTTTTAAAGAATGAATTTGATAGCCTTTAAAATAATGCACATGTATGTCCTAAAGAGGGATAATACAACATAACGGGTGCGGGGGACTAAGTTCGTGACTTTAATTCTTCCTTTTCATAGAAGGAAATAAAAGCGTGCTAAGGCTAGGAAGCCATACTCGCTCTTTTCCCTAATTCAAATGGTAATGCCTTAAATGCACTAATCTAAAAAGAAAACTAAATGAGATGTTTCGCATACGGGATGGGAGAATAGTGACATGCAAAATGGGAAAGAAACTCTAAAAGTGAAAAGTGTGTGAAATTTGTATCTAATGCATGAACGGCGTTTAAGGGTCTAGCATTGGACTAGCCCTCGTCAAAAGGTTCTCACTAACATTGGATTAGCGAGAAATTGAAAGGGAAGGTCACAACTAGCGTTGTACTAGTGTGGTGACGTCAATACATTTACACAATAAACATGTAGACATGATAATAAAGCAAGTAAACATATAAAACACATAAACACATAGCACATAGGCATAATCTCTGAATGCAAGGCCCTAGGAAAGCAAATAAACACATAATCATGCAAGCATGCAAAACAAGCATATAAAACCTAATTATTACATTGGGGGGAACCTAAATACATTCTAAGGGGAAAAATTCGGAATAATAATCTAACTATTACATTTTCTAGAATAAATACACTTTTTGCCAAATTAAACCTATTTATTACAACTTGGCATCCAAGGCCTCCAAATGATTTACTCAAAAATTAAATAACATAAATAAAGACTAGACATGAATAAAAGCAAAGGAAAACTTAATTTAAAACATGCAAAATCATGCAAAACACATAATAAGCACATAATAGGGGAAAGAAGTTACCATCCCTTGATGTGAGGCCTTAATTGAATCCTTAAATGATGGGAATGATTATCTAAGACTCAATGTCAACAAAAGGGATCAAGGTACCAATTTAAAGGAAAAATCAATCAAAAATACAAAGAGAGGGTATCTAAACAGATTCTTCAAGCAACACAAATAATACTAGGAAGTAGAGTAAGATTCTGGAATAAAAGAGCAGGAAATATCAACAGAATACAAAAACAGAGAGGTTATGCGGATCAGAAACGCGGACAGAGCCGCGCAACACAGTCCGCGTTACAGGCAAAATCAAAGTTCGAGAGAGAAACGCGACCAGAACGCGGACTCAGCAGCAGTCCCAGCGTCTCTTCCCATCTTCAAAACATCGGAAGATTGCTTCCAGCTTTTTCAACAACACAAACGAAGCATTCAGAGGCAAGGGGGTCCATTCAAAGCATCAAACATCATCATTCAGATCATGTCAAAACAAGCTAAACCCACAAAGATCAAATCATAAGCATTAGCATCATCAAATGGACAACAAAGGGGAAGGAAAAGAACTGCCGCTAAGAACGAGGATTGTTACGCGGCCGTAGCGTAATAAGCCAGCCGTTTCTTCACATCTTCAAGTATTCAAACCAAACGCTGAGGCAAGTAGTCAGCGAAGAGGTCAGCGTTTCTTCACAACTTCAAACATTCAAGAGGAACGCTGAAAGTTACGAAGTCATCCGCATAGTAGTCGGCGCTTTCTTCACATCTTCAAAACGCGTGAAGAACATTTTTCCAAATTTCTCAGGAATCACAACAGCATCATCACAGAAGCATCAAACGTCTGATTTTAAACGTAAAAACAAATCTACTAGCCTTACCAAGGCTTTATAAACACAACATGCTCATATAACAGCTGATAATCATCATCAAATATCCCAAACTAAAAGAAAAACTATTCAAGACCTTGGTTCCACCAAAAGGTCCAAATCTCAGATAATTTTACGATCAAAAAACAGTAAATAGAGTAGAAGGATGTTACCTGAATCGGAAGCTTTGAATCTAAACAAGAGAAGAGGACAGAAATTTCAAGAATAATCTCCTCAAGTGTGAAACCCTAACTTTTCTTTTCTTCTTTCTTTTCCTTTTTCCTCTCTAATTCCCAGCCGTTTTTCTTTGCTTTTTTCTCTCTCAAAGCTCTCCTAATTGCCTCTTTTCTCTCAGATTTCCCCCCTCTTTGTTAAACCCTAATCTAGGCTATTTATAGCCACCAAACCTAGAACTAAGGGTTTTGATGTTCTTGGGATGAGGTGAGCTAATTTTGAACGTTAGATGAATTGTTAGGGATTAGGGGTGAGTTGGGGAATGTTTAAATAGGTTTCTTATCGTTCAAGCATTGAAAATTACAGCTGGAAAAGGATGATCCGAGTTCTGGAAGAATCATGCGTCATTTTTTTAAACGCCGATCAGTTCTGTGGACAAATCAGCGTCCATGCTTGACTTTTCTCCTTTTCTTTTTTTTTTTTTTTCAAGAAAAACCTACAAAAATGAGAAAAATATGTTAGAAAATCCAAAAATAAATAACCAAACATTAACAGATAAAAACATAGGAAAACAAATGAAATAGTCAAAATTTGGTGTCTACATGAGTTTTCAATTGTAGCTTGTTGAGGGTTAACTAGAATAGTTGTAAAACTCCTTGGCTCAACTAAAGGGCTTTAGGGTGAGGAAGGAGTGAACCTTCACTTGTACAAGTTGGTTGGCTTCACCTTCAATTGAAGAAGTTACTAGTGGAGTGTATCCAAATTCGGTGCGACTTGAAAATTTGGTTTGCATTTCTTTTTCTATCTCTTTTCTTTATTGCTCAATTGTGACATCTTTATTGTGATTAATTTGACATATCTTTGTGCACACTTGAGAAATTGTTTGTGCTTGGTTTATTAGGTGAATTCTTGCATATTTACTTGTCTTGTTAAATTACCAAATTCACCCACCTTTGGTTGCATTTGGGCCAACAATTGGCATCAGAATTTGGTCTCCTTGAGATTAAACTCAATCGGCTTAGGAGTAAAGATGGCAACCAATAATGTATTGTTTTTAGAAGGGCAATCCATCGTTAGACCTCTCATGTTCAATGGTATAAATTATATTTGTTGGAGGGATAGAATGGAAATATTTTTGCAATCTATAGATATAGAATTGTGGTTTATTGTTAGTGAAGGACCTTATGAGGCTACCATTATAGATGAAACAATCGGTAGAAATAGAACTAAAACTAAAAGTGAATTAAGTACTCAAGATAGAATGAATCTCTCTTTGAATGCTAAGGCCATGAACGTATTGTATAATGCCCTTGATGCAAATGAATCTACTAGAGTAAAAGGATGCAAATCGGCCAAAGAAGTATGGAAAAAGTTGAGAGATATGTATGAAGGGAGTGACAATGTTAGAGAACAAAGGAAATCTATACTTGTTGCCCAATATGAATCTTTTATAATGCATCCTCATGAGAATGTTGATAAAATGTTTTGTAAATTCAATGATATTACTAAAGAATCTTGAATTGCTTGACAAGGTATACACTTTGGGTAAGAAAAATAGAAAAATTTTGAATGCCTTACCAAAAGAATGGGAAAATAAAGTCACCGCTATAGAAGAGGCAAAAAATTTAAATTCTATGTCTATTGAATCTCTTGTAAATTCGCTAACGTCTTATGAGTTAAAATTAAAAATATAAGATGATGAAACATGGATCAAGAGAGGCATAGCATTCAAGGCCTCACAAGAAGATGATGAAGACGTGAAACTAAATAACATGACAAGGACATTGAAGAAACTTCTAAATAAAAGGAGTTCTAGAGGAGGAAGAGCAAGTAATGATAGAAGAGAAAAATTCAAGAATTTCAAAATCACTTGGGATGAATACAATTTGGATGAAGAAATGGAAGAAGAAGAAGAATCGACTCAAATGGCACTTATGGCCTTTGGAGATAATGAGGTAAACTCTAATCACTCTCTTAGTGATGAAGATGATGATAATGATGATATGCAAGTTCTTATGATCAAAATGCATAAAAATTTGAAAGAATCATATGCCAAAAACAAGGATTTGAAAATAAAAAAAATACTTTATTGGAAGAAAATTCAATACTCTCTCAAGAAAATAAGAATTTGAGAAAATACAATGATGATTTGAAAAAGCACAAAATTGATTTTGATTGCAAAAATGATTTGAAAAAGAAGTTGGAAAATAAAACAAAGTTTTATGAAAAAATTTTGGAGGAACAAAATCTTTTAAAGAAAAAAATTAATGATTTGAATGCTTCTCTCCAAAAGGAGAAACAAAATATTTTACAAAGAAAAGAAAACCATATTTTACATGGCCAAAATGATTTTATTATTTTTAGAAAAAGAGGAACTAAATTTATTAAACCTACTTTTGTGAATGATTCTAGTATTATGTGTCATTTTTGTTACCAATTTGGACATATGCAAAATGATTGCTATGTGAAGAAAAATATAAGAAAATGCATGAAATCTATGTGGATTATTAGATTATCTTGTACTAACTCTCATTCATACTGTTCTCTTATTTAAAAAAAAAACTTTGGGCTATAATTCATCAAGTACTTTGTTGGAATTGTTAAATGTTGGGTTTTGGTATTTGTTCCTTTGATTTCGGTATTGTGATATTGAGATATTTGTATTGTAATATTAGTATTGTGATATTGATGATATTGGTATTGTGATATTGATAATATTGGCATTTTGGATATTGGTATTCAAATTACTATTGTTCTTTTGATTTTTTGATGACAAAGGGGAAGAAATTGGTTGGTTTGAAGTTTAAATGTGGTTGAAGTATTAAATGGTTTGGATGACTAAATGAGGGGGAGTTAATATGTTTTTTGATTGATGACAAAAGGGGGAGATATGTTAGATGATTATGTTTTTCTAAATCTTTTTAAGCTCTTAAATCTTTTTAAGCTCTTATTGAGGGGGAGTTTCTCTGTTTCTCTCTTTTTTCTTGCAAAATCATCATTTGGTTTGTCATCATCAAAAAGGGGGCGATTGTTGGAATTGATCCTAAATTTTGATGATAACAAAACAAAATGATTTGGACTAATGTTTTTATGTGAGAATTATGTTAGAACAGGTCCTTGATTCATTGGAAAAGAAAAGAAATCAATTCAAGATGAATTGAGAAAGTTTTAACTTATCGGACGTTTGAATGCTAGTACCGGACGTCTGATAGACAGGGGATGTATTGGACACTCCTATTGGACACATATCATCATCATCGGATGTCTGATAGAATTAAAGATGAAATCCAAGCTCTCTGACCAGCATCGGACGCAGACTCCATCGGACGCACAAAACCCATCGGCCGTCTGATAAAGATTGAAACAACCTATCGGACGCACAACATTGTGTCGGACGTCCGATAGACCTATCAGACGCTTGCATCGGACGCACAACATTGTGTCGGACGTCCGATAGCTCTAACGGCTATTTTTTAACAGCCATATTTTTTTACCGTTGGAGAGTTTCTTGAGGCCATTTCTCACACTCTATAAATACCCACAAGTTCAAGAAGATAACAGACTTTTGCCTACATGAAATACAAGCTTACAAGTGAAATATTTAGATAGAAATATTCTTTGTTTGTTGTATAGGTGTGGGAAAAGTGGGGTTTGTGAGGTTACTCAATAGGAGGAGTAAAACCTTGGTGAAGGTTACCTCACTTGTAATAGTAGTTCTTAATTGGTTGAGTGAACTTTCAATTGTAACTTGTTGAGGGTTAATTAGGATAGTTGTAAAACTCCTTGGCTCAACTAAGGGGCTTAGGATGAGGAAGGAGTGAACCTTCATTTGTACAAGTTGGTTGGTTTCACCTTCAATTGAAGAAGCTACTAGTGGAGTGTATCCAAGTTCAATGCGACTTGGAAATTTGGTTTGCATTTCTTTTTCTATCTCTTTTCTTTATTGCTCAATTGTGACATCTTTATTGTGATTAATTTGATATATCTTTGTGCACACTTGAGAAATTGTTTGTGCTTGGTTTATTGGGTGAATTCTTGCATATTTACTTGTCTTGTTAAATTACCAAATTCACCCACCTTTGGTTGCATTTGGGCCAACACATATAATTCCCACAACATGCAAGGAACACTCACCGTGATTCACTTAAACGAGCAAGCAAGCAAGAAAGCTAAACTTCAGTAGTCAGTTCCTCCTCGGCAAAGTCTTGGTCACCTGAGCCAAAGTTCAACTATCGAACACTAGCCAAAATAACTAAAACTCAAAACCTTAACTCAACTACTTAGAATCACCAAAACCTTACTGCCACAGTTTTTTGTTTGGACCATATCTAAGGCTACACTCATCAAAATTAGGCAAGGCTTATGGCTATGGAAACTAGACTCAGAGTACTACAATTCACTAGAAGGGCTCATTCTGAGATTCATTTTGTAATGTAGGCTAAATTGAGTTGCAAGATATCGCAAGGAATAAAAACAGGAAAATCAGTCTTGAAAAATAGCCTTTTTCCAAAATTTTCTAGGATTGATAGAAAATGAGTTAGTGTGCAACCCATATACCGTTGGAAAGCCCATGAAATCTAGTTTCAAATGCCACAAACGGTGCTCGATTTTGACTCCCGAGCAAGAAAATATAGCCATTTGAACAGAGGGCGTAAAGCTGTCCTGAGAGCAAAATTCCCAGGTTTGAAGAGTAACTTTGGGGCATCACTTGAGCAACGAAATGATACTGGAAAAATACCAATTTTTGCACACATAAACTTCAATATGTGAGCTACGTTTATACCAAAATTTAGCTAAAAAATCATACGGGAAGTTAGTTATCAAAATGACCAAAGTTGACTGAAATTTTCAAACTTAATTCTGCCTAATAAAAATCCTTTTTCTTTTGCAGCATTTAGCTCATCCAAAACAGCCTCATTCCATTCCATTTAAAAACAAAAGACTCTAGCAACATTTCTTGAGTAAATGGTGGTAAAATGATAGCAAGAATTCGGACCAAACCTCACCAAAACAGGTCAGAAAATTTTCGGGCAGATAAAAGGTAGAATTTTCTAGATTTTTGGCCATCTTTTCATGAACATTTGAAACACCAAATGAGCGGGTTTCTTTGCTAGGAAAATATCCACTTAAAACTCAACATTTCAGCTCTCAAAACAACCAAGAAACTCATGAAAAATTGCAGCTTAAACAGGGCATAAAAATCAGAAAAGAAATTAGCAGCATAACCCTCCTCTTCTCTCGGTTTTGCCTCTTTCTTATCTTCCTAGTTTTCTAATTCCAAAAACTCATCACAAACTCTCTCCATTACATGTATTTGCATCAAAACAGCCCAACATCAAGAAAGGTAGGAGTTCATAGAGCCCACAACCATCCAAAATCAACAATATGACAACAATGAACTATCAAAGTTTAGAGCTACGTAAATGGAATCAAATGAGCAAGGTGGTGATGGAGCAATTTACCTCTTCCTTCTCAAATGTAAACCCTAGCTTGATTGTGATCTAGAATGCACCAAGAACCCTCAAATGTAAACCCTAGGTTGATTGTGATCTAGAATGCACCAAGAACCCTCCTTTCTCCCTTCCAAAGCTCAGCTCTCACTCAAGACAAGGTAGCCTTCAAGCTCCAAGTGAAATGGTGGAAGATTTCTCAAACTTCCTTGGTTAATTGATGAAGTTTTGAAGTAGATTTTGAAGATGAAATGAAGGGGAAGAGGGGAAAGGGAATTTCGACCAAGGGAAGAAGAAGAAGAGAGAGTGAGTGGTTGTTTGACTTTTGAGGCTTTTGTTGGGAAAATGGAAGAAATGAAGGATGTCACTCGATTTGACATAAAGTCACCTTTTGTCGCGTCGCGACACTACGACCTCGATTTCTCTCACTTATATATTTCAAATGCATATCCTAACACTCAAAACTTACGTCTAATAGTCGACCCTAGGCTCGTATACGAAATTTAAACATCCAAGTAATGCAATTAACGACATGATTTAAACGTGCGCAATGTATTTTGAAAATTTTTGTGCCGATGCAATTGATTTAATAAAATTAAAAAATTATAAATAAAAAAAATAAAAATTTATATGAAAATTCGTAATATATAAATTAAAATGATGATATAGGTCCTCACAGAAACAATGTATATTAAAAAAACTAATTACTATCCAATAATAATCCATATTTCTCTATATTGAGGTCGTGTTAGGATAATAAAGGACTCCGATAAATTAAATCTAGCTAAAATCAACCACTTAGGAGGATTTCGGTGATTAATGAACATCTTAAATATTTCAGGGATAATTATAATTAAAGAAGTAAAGAAATTCTTTTGAAAAATATGTTTTAATACATGATATTACTAATAAGTAAGAATCTCAAAACCCAAAGCACACCCAAAGGTATAAGGTATAGTATTCAAAATTCAAACAACACAACAAGTGTTCAAACATCAATAATATTGTCAAACGTCTCATTAATAAAATCCTACACATACCTATTCTAGGTTAGGGGTAGTCTTAACTAGAAGGAAACAATAACAAAAATGGGAAAACAAAGGCAAAAACACGTTGTCGCAATAAACAAGTCCAGCACCCATCATAGGGACAGTTTCCAAGCTAGACACCCTTGAATGGTCACCCTAGGAATTCCCGCGCCGGTCATCAAGTGGGATGTCAGGCTAGAAACTTCCTCTGAAGTCAGGTACGCACACCTTTCTTCTACCCCCGGACCCAAGTCCATTCGAATACTCCGTTGCTGACGTAATTAAACTACTACTGCTGCTACTGCTGCTGCTACTTAGAGCTGTTAATCGAACCGAGCAGCTCGAAAGCTCGAATGAGCTCGACTCGACAAGGCTCGAACTCAGCTCGTTTATTTTAATAAACAAGCCGAGCTCGAGCTCAAAAAATACTTGATAAATAAACGAGCCGAGCTAAGCTCGACTCGTTTCTTAGTCGAGCAGCTCGATTAGGCTCATTAGTGAGGATATATTTGTCATTTCACATTAGATTTATTAATTTTTTTCATTTCACAAAATATAAATTTTCAAACTTGAGATCGAGCTCGTGTGAGCTCGGCTCGTTTATGATTAACGAGTCGAGCTCGAGCCATTTATCCCTTTTATCGAGTCGAGCTCGACCAAATTTCAAGGCTCGTTAACTTAAACGAGCGAGCTCGAGTTTAGCTCGATAAAGGCTCGAGTCGAGTTCAAAAATCCAATACTCGACTCGACTCGGCTCGATTAACAGCACTACTACTACTACTACTACTAATAATAATAATAATAATAATCCTACTAAAAATAAATAAAAATAGGGATAATATCAGAAACCTCCCTTAAGCTTTCTCTTAATGTCACCTTGCACCTCTGAAGTTTTAAAAACATCACATACCTCCCTTACTTTTATTTTTATGTAACAAAATTTTTAAAAACCGTAAACTACCCTTTTGCTTTTAAAATAAAAATACTTCTAAATCACTTTATTTACTCCAAAAAAGCCATCACCTAAAAAACATTCTACAGTAGTACTATTGCATTACAATACTATAGTTCATAAAAATAGAAATTTAAAAAATAAATAATATTTACAAATTAACACACTTGCACCAATTTAATTCTATATGCTCAAAATTAATTTTTTATGAACTTTATTTTTTTCAAACTTCTTCTCTACCCATACTCGATCAGCCTTAAAATTATACTGATCATTATAAAAAAATTAACTCAAATAAACAAAGAAATCATACCCAACTCTATCACAATCACAAATAATAAAAGATAAACAGAATTTAATTTATTATAATTTACAAATAAAAAATTGCACAGTCATCCAATAAAAATAAGTAAGAGATAATATTGGAGAAAGAGGAAAGAGAAGAAAGTGACTTTTGTTTCCTTTTTCAAAAATTTTGAACTCCATTTATTTGATATGTAAATTATGTATCAAGTGAGAGTTAATATAGTCTATTTGCATTTATTAGGGGAGATAAGTGATATTTTTAAAATCTTAAGAGTACCAAGTGATATTAGGAGATATCTCAGGAGAGGTTTCTGATATTATCCCATAAAAGTAACAACAAAACTATAGAAAACATCCTACCTAAAAACCTGAACTGAGCAACATCGATACAGGAATACAAGAACCAAAGGGTTCTGTAGGTCCCGAAATGCAACCCAATAAATCAACTAAAATTGTTCAAGCAAACAAGTACTCAAACAATCACAATAATGATAAATGTAAACAATCTTAAAGCATAAAGAATAAAGTAACAAAAAGGTAAAAGGAATTCAAACCAATCAAACTCCCAAACTTCTTCCAAACTTGGAGTTGAATTCACCAAATATCTTCTTCAATTGATGGTGACACTAACCAACTTGTACAAGTGAAGGATCACTCCTTTCTCACCCCAAACACCCTTTGGTTGAGCAAAGGAGTTTTACTACTCTCCAAGTAAACCCTCAACTAGCTACAATTGAAAGCTCACCAACCAACTAAGAACTATTTTACAAGTAAGGCAACCTTCACCAAGGTTTTACCACTCCAAGTGATAGGCTCACCTTCACCAAGGTTTTATGCCTCCTATAGAGTAACCTTCACTTGAGCAACCTCACAAACCCAACTTTCCCCACACCTATACAACAAACAAAGAAGATTTCTACCCAAATATTCACTTGTAAGCTTGTATTTCATGTAGGCAAAAGTCTTCTATCTTCTTGAACTTGTGAGTATTTATAGAGTGTGAGAAATGGCTTAAAGAAGCTCTTCAACGGTCAAAAATATAGCTGTTAGAAAAATGACCGTTGGAGCTGTCGGACGTCCGAACCCACCGTCCGACAGAACCAGTCAATCTGTCGGACGTCCGAACCCCAGTCCTGTGTCCGACAGTATCATCCGAAGGCTTGTCGTAAACTGTCGGACGTCCGAAACCATCGTCCGACAGAACCAGTAGCCATTTCAATTTCCTTCTCAATCTGTCGGACGTCTGAACCTCTGTTCACCGTCCGATCCTTGCGTCCGACAAGTGAAAACCTTCTCAATTCTTCTTGAATTGATTCCTTTCCTTCTTCAATGAGTCAAGGACCTGTCTTAACATAATTCTCACATAAAAACATTAGTCCAATCATCATTTTGTTTTGTTATCATCAAAACTTAGGAACAAGGCCAACAATCTCCCCCTTTTTGATGATGACAAACCAAATGATGATTTGGCAAGGGAAGGAGAGAAACTCCCCCTCAATAAGAGCTAACATGATTTAGAAAATCATCTAACATTTCTCCCCCTTTTGTCATCAATCAAAAAACATATTAACTCCCTCTCATTGATTAACAAGTATAGAAGAACAATAAACAAAACCATTAAACACAAAATAGGTCCATTAAGGTCTAATCAATAAGGTCAACAAGTTTAGAGACCTATGTTTGGCTAACAAAATAAACAAGGCCAATACACATAAATATTTAGAAAAATGCTGTCGGACGTCCGAAGACCTGTAGGACGTCCGATCCCCTGTTTTTTCTCAGAAATATTTTTCTTTTGAAAATAATGTTAAAGTTAATATCAAGAACCAAACACTCATGCTTTTTAAATTACACATAAAGATTTCTATCACATAATTGACTAACACTTAGTAAATTATAACCCAAGTTTTCTATCAAGAGTTAGTACAACATGATCTAACAATCCACATGGATTTCATGCCTTTTCTTATATTTTTCTTCACATAACAATCATTTTGCATATGTCCAAATTGGCAACAAAAATGACAAATAATACTAGGATCATTCACAAAAGTAGGTTTAATAAATGTAATTCCTCTTTTTCTAGAAATAATAAAATCATTTTTGCCATGTAAAACATGTTTTTCTTTTCTTTGTGAAACATTTTGTTTCTCCTTTTGGAGAGAAGCATTCAAATCATCAATTCTTTTCTTTAAAAGATTTTGTTCCTCCAACATTTTTTCATAAAACTTTGTTTTATTTTCCAACTTCTTTTTCAAATCATTTTTGCAATCAAAATCAATTTTGTACTTTTTCAAGTCATCATTGTCTTTTCTCAAATTCTTATTTTCTTGAAAGAGTTTAGAATTTTCTTTCAATAAAGCATTTATTTTTATTTTCAAATCCTTGTTTTTGGCATAAGATTCTTTCAAACTTTTATGCATTTTGATCATAAGAACTTGCATATCATCATCATCATCATCATCTTCTTCATCACTAAGAGAGTAATTAGAGCTTACCTCATCATCTCCAAAGGCCATAAGTGCCATTTGAGTTGATTCTTCTTCTTCTTCCATTTCTTCATCCAAATTGCATTCATCCCAAGTAATTTTGAAATTCTTGAATTTTTGTCTTCTATCGTTACTTGCTCTTCCTCCTCTAGAATTCCTTTTGTTTAGAAGATTCTTCAATGTCCTTGCCATGTCATTTAGCTCCACATCTTTATTATCTTCTTGTGAGGCCTTGAGTGCTATGCCTCTCTTGATCCTTACTTCCTCATCATCTTGTATTTTTGAATTTAACTTCAACTCATAAGAGGTTAGCGAATTCAGAAGAGATTCAATAGACATAGAATTTAAATCTTTTGCCTCTTCTATAGCGGTTACTTTATTTTCCCATTCTTTTGGCAAGGCTTTCAAAATTTTTCTATTTTTCTCACCCAAAGTGTATACCTTGTCAAGCAATTCAAGATCTTTAATAATATCATTGAATCTACAAAATATTTTATCAACATTCTCATGAGGATGCATTTTGAAAGATTCATATTGGGCAACAAGCATAGATTTTCTTTGCTCCCTAACACTGTCACTTCCTTCATAAATCTCTCTCAACTTATCCCATACTTCCTTGGCTGATTTGCACCCTTTTACTCTAGTAGATTCATTTGCATCAAGGGCATTGTACAATACGTTCATGGCCTTAGCATTCAAAGAAAGATTGATTCTATCTTGAGCACTCAATTCTATTCTAGTTTTAGGTCTAGGCTGATGGGTGACTTCATCTACAACAATTGCTTCATATGGACCTTCATTTACAATAAACCATAGTTCAATATCGATAGACTGTAAGAAAATTTCCATTCTATCCCTCCAACTAACATAATTTATACCATTGAACATGGGAGGTCTAATAATGGATTGCCCCTTTAAAAACAATGCATTATTGGTTGCCATCTTTACTCCTAAGCCGATTGAGCTTAATCTCAAGGAGACCAAGCTCTGATACCAATTGTAGGTCCCGAAATGCAACCCAATAAATCAACTAAAATTGTTCAAGCAAACAAGTACTCAAACAATCACAATAATGATAAATGTAAACAATCTTAAAGCACAAAGAATAAAGTAACAAAAAGGTAAAAGGAATTCAAACCAATCAAACTCCCAAGCTTCTTCCAAACTTGGAGTTGAATTCACCAAATAGCTTCTTCAATTGATGGTGACACTAACCAACTTGTAAAAGTGAAGGATCACTCCTTTCTCACCCCAAACACCCTTTGGTTGAGCAAAGGAGTTTTACTACTCTCCAAGAAAACCCTCAACTAACTACAATTGAAAGCTCACCAACCAACTAAGAACTATTTTACAAGTAAGGCAACCTTCACCAAGGTTTTAGCACTCCAAGTGATAGGCTCACCTTCACCAAGGTTTTATGCCTCCTATAGTGTAACCTTCACTTGAGCAACCTCACAAACCCAACTTTCCCCACACCTATACAACAAACAAAGAAGATTTCTACCCAAATATTCACTTGTAAGCTTGTATTTCATGTAGGCAAAAGTCTTCTATCTTCTTGAACTTGTGAGTATTTATAGAGTGTGAGAAATGGCTTAAAGAAGCTCTTCAACGGTCAAAAATATAGCTGTTAGAAAAATAACCGTTGGAGCTGTCGGACATCCGAACCCACCATCCAACAGAACCAGTCAATCTGTCGGACGTCCGAACCCCTGTCCTGTGTCCGACAGTATCGTTCGAAGGCTTGTCGTAAACTGTCGGACGTCCGAAACCATCGTCCGACAGAACCAGTAGCCATTTCAATTTCCTTCTCAATCTGTCGGATGTCCGAACCTCTGTTCACCATCCGATCCTTGCGTCCGACAAGTGAAAACCTTCTCAATTCTTCTTGAATTGATTCCTTTCCTTCTTCAATGAGTCAAGGACCCGTCTTAACATAATTCTCACATAAAAACATTAGTCCAATCATCATTTTGTTTTGTTATCATCAAAACCTAGGAACAAGGCCAACAGGTTCTTTTTCTGTATTAGACTTTCCTACTTAAAAAGAACTCGTCCCTAAGTTCTAGGGAGAATTTTGATACAGGAATCACAAGGCACAGCCAAGATCCTGCCATGAATTTTATAAGGTCGATGCTTGTGACAAAACTGCCCACAGTTATGGATATAATAAAATTTGCGCTATCTTGGGAAGATCTCAAATCTAACAATGGCACTGTTTGGGAGTGAAGTTGTTTGGATGTTGGCATAAAACTCTACTGTAACTTACTGTAAAAGTTGTAGAAAAAACTTTTGAAAGTAAAGTTATATTAAAATTTTTGGGAATTTTTTAAGGATTCTTGCAGATAACGTAGGAAACAAACAAGTTTTATACAAACTTGTTAAAAATTTGCATTAAAACTTTAGAAGTTTTTAAAGGGTTCCTGTAGCTAAAGTAGGAAACAAACAAGTTTTATACAAACTTGCAAAAAATTGAGGTACCAACAAGATTTCAAAAGTTTGAATAATAAAACCCTAGATCTGGCTATGCATAGGATATAGGTAGGCTAAACTAGGAAGGAAACAAATTGTAATGAAAATAGAAAAAAGAAGACAACATTTTGCTATTGCGATAAAGTTCGGTGCCCATCATAGGGTTGGTTTTCAAGCCGAACATCCTCGGATGATAACCATAGAAAGTCTGACACCGTTCATGAAGCCAGAAATTGGGCTAGAAACTTCCTCTGAGATCAAGCACCGCGCATTTTTCTTCTACTCCTGGATCCAACTATATTCGCATACTCTGTTGTTGATGTAGTAGTTGTAGTAATAATAATAATAATAATAATAATAATAATAATAATAATAATAATAATAATTCCACTAAAAATAAATAATAAGAACAACAAAACTATAGAAAATCTCTTATATAAGAATCCTAAATTAAGCAATATTGATACTGATGAGTAATACAAGAATCCAGGGATCCTTTTTCTGTGTTACTGATTATAATAGTACTAAGTATCAGTGATAGGTAGGGATAATATTAAGTTGAGTCGAACTCAAGTATCGACATACTTGAGCTTGAACTGATACATGGCAGACATACTCAATTTTGACTTAATGGAGTGCTCTATGAGATCAAGATCGACCCATTAAAGCTTGAAAAATTCTGAAAAATAATAATATAATAATTAAATATTTAATTATTATAATTATTGCAACTAATAAGTGTAAAATAGTAGCTTGGAAAATAATAATATAATGATTAAATATTTAATAGAAAACTAGATAGAACTAGTTGAGCCTTTGAGCCTTCCATGATAGTACTCGAACTTGATTCGAAAATTCAATTGAGCAGTTGGAGTTCGACCTGAACTCGGTCAATGCTAAATTCGAATCAAGTATTTGATTAAGCTACTAGCTAGCTCGAGTCAAGCTGCTCAATTAAATATCACCGCTAGTGGCAGGCAAAATTTTACTACATGAGCTTTACTGTTTTCACTAAAATTTTGCATTTGAAGGGAATGTTGCCATCCTATATTCTTTCTCCCGATTGCAATGCAATTGTTATAGACTAACCGTGTAAATTCCTATCTAGTAGCATAAAATGGTTCTTTGAACGCTGTAATATTCATTATCAAGTAATAGTTATTGAAAAAAAAAAGAATTTTCAACAAAAAAAATAGAATAATTTGATGACCACTAATAATTAAGTTTCCAAAACGAGAAAGGAACAATTTTTTGTTCATTTGAACACTTTTCTAGCTTAAATGTTGTAAAATTTCGTAATTCACGTTGCAAAACCATTTGTTGATAGTGTACTTATATTTTAGAGCATAAAAGTGATCTCAAACATTGTAATTTCGTTCTTGTTCAATTGATTACTGAAAAGATAATTAATTAGTGAAAAACTCAGAAGTTTCATGAGTACAAATAAGTAAAATATTAAATCAGGAAAAATAATAATTGATCACTGTAGCACAGTTTTTTTGTAAATCAACAATGCAATTTTTCTATTTGATAGCCTAAAATGGTTTTTGAATGCTCAATTTTTTATTTTCAAATAATAATTAGTGAAATATTTTTCAATACCAAAAAGATAAATAATTCAATGAGCATCCATGATTAAGTTTGTAAAACTAGAAAAGAATGATTTCTTTTTACTCATTTGCACACTTTTCATAATGGAATGCCACAAATTTTGTAATTTCATATTGCAAAAGTTATATTAACCCTTATATATAACTTTTGTTCTTGTGCAGTTTATTGTGAAAAACTCAAAAGTTTCACTAGTACAAATCATTAGATCTAGTGCTAATTTGCTATGGTAGCATCAAATGATTTTTGGAATGCTCTAATCTTCATTTTTGAGTAATAATTATTGAAAAAAAGAAATTTCAATACAAAAAGACAAAATAATTTGACTACTACTTATCATTAAGTTTTTCAAAATGAGAAAGGATTAATTTTGTTGTCGATTTCTAAAATTTTTTCAACTAAATGTGAAAAAAAATTATAATTTCACATAGCAAAACTATTTCTTGATAGTATATTTACATTTAGAGTGTAACAACGATTTTAGCTGTCATAATTTTTGTTCTCATTCAATTGATTAGTGAAATGACAGTTAACTCGCAAAAAATTCAAAAGTTTCAAGAGTAGAAATATCTAAACCATTAAATCAAGAAAAAATATTAATTATTAGGTGTAGCATAAATTTTGTAGAATGAAAGTTCAATTTGCTATCAAGTAGCACAAAATATCTTTTAAAACTCTTATCTTCATTTTCAAGTAATAATTGTCAAAAAAGAAGAATTTCCCTTGGAAAGGATAAAATAATTTGATGGCTACTAGTGATTATGTTTTCAAAATAAGAAAGCAATGACTTTTTTGTTCATTTGAATATTTTTCTCAATTAAATTGTCACAAAATTTTGTAGTTTCACATTGCAAAACTATTTTTTGATTATATATTTACATTTATAGCATAAAAGTGATCTCAATTATTGTAATCTTTGTTCTCATTCAATTGATTATCGAAAACACAATTAATTAGTGAAAAATTTTAAAAGTTTCATGACTACACATTTGTAAAGAATTAAATGTGAAATAAATTTTAATTATTTTCTTTAACACAGTTTTTATAGAATGGAACTACTATGTTACTATCTGGTTGTATAAAATGATTTTTTGAATGCTCTAATCTTGATTTTTAAGTAATAATTGTTGAAAAAGAAAAACTCCCAATACCAAAAGGCAAAATAATTCAATGAGTATTAATAATTAAGTTTGTAGAACTAGAAAATAATGATTTTTTTTCCATTTGAATACTTTACAATCAAATAAAAAATTTTGTAATTCCATATTACAAAATTATTTTTTTTGACAATATATTTACGTTTAGAGCATAAAAGTGATTATTAACAGTCATAAGTTCTATTCTCATGCATTTAATTAGTGAAAAGACAATTAATTAGTGAAAATTTTATAATTTTCACGAGTACAAAAATGAAAACCATTAAATCATGAATAAATGTTAAGTATTCTCTGCGATGCAGTTTTGATAGAGTGAGTGCAAATTTGCTATCTAGTAGGATAAAATGAATTTTTTGAACACTTTAATCTTGATTTTTGAGTAACAATTGTCAAAAAAGAAGAATTTCCAGTACCAAAAAGACAAAATAACTCGACGAGAACCAGTGATTAAGTTTCTAAAATGTGAAAGGAATGATTTTTGGTTCATTCGAATACTTTTTCCCAATAAATGTTGCAAAATTTTTGTAATTTGCAGCTTTTTAGTAGAAACGGAGATTTACATTAAGAATTTCATATCTTTTTCTTCTTTTTTGGTACAACAACAATAGCTATTAAAGAAGGCCACTCTTGGCAGGCTAAAAAGCTGGTAAGGGAGGTCATTAACCACTTGAAGCATCTGTTGAACTCAAAATTTGCATTGCTGCTTTAGTCATTTGGATGTAATTTCACTAACTCAAATAAGCTATACATGCTAAAAGTGTCCTCAAGTCCTTTGCTTTAATTCAATTTTCATCTATTAACAAGATTCTGCTTATTCTAACAGAGAGAGATTTCATCAGTTCAAAAAAAAAAAAAAAAAAAGGGAAAAAAAAAAGAAAAAGCTGAGGGGCTTCCTTCTATACCTCGTTTTTGCTCATGTTGGAGAAGGTGGGCATCTTTTGAGCCTAGAAAGTCATTTATTATCAGATAAGCAAGGAAACTTTCCATCATGTGAAAAGACCACAAATGACAAGTACTTTTCGGGTGAAATGCTAATAGACAAATTTCTGCCGTCTGATTGGTTACTCTATCTTGGCAAAAGGGTTTATTATTCATGACAATTCTAGGTAATGAGATGTCTTTCAATTGATAAAACTGAATATCACGTGAAAATCATTCAAGTCATTAGCCCCTAATGTGATACTTTACGGGGGAAAATGGTTAGTAATATAATACAGACTTCATTTAGATTAGATATTTTTGAGGGGTGTTTTTGAAAAATTTTTCTGTAACAATGAAGAACTTTTATTGTAGATAGTGGGAACTATTCTTTCTATTATTTTTTAAGGTGTTTTTATGAATAAATTTTGGGTATCTTTAGGATTCAAAAATTTAGTGGACCCTTTGTAAAAATTTTTGAAAAACTCACAACCACCCACCAGCCCCTCTCTTGCTCCATCTTCTCTACTGGCCCTCCTCTCCCCCTTTCTTCTCCTCCCTCTCTCCGCTCCCTTTCCTTCTTCTCTCTTCTCCTTCCTTCTCCCCTCTCCCTCTCTCTTCCCTTTTCCTCTCCTCTCTTCTTCCTTCTCGTCCCCCTCTCTCTTTTCTTCCCTCTCTCCCCCACATCTCACAGTTTCCTTCCTCCTCGGTGCAACAAAAAATAGGGAGGGTGGAGGTAGTAGGATGCAAGGGAGGGAGGAGAGGGAGCGGCGTGACTAGAAATGGAGAGGGAGGGGGTGGTGGGATATAAGAGAGCAAAGGGAGGAAGAAGGGAGGGGGAGGGAGGAGGGAGGAGGGAGGGGGAGGGAGGAGGGAGAGGGAGAGCAGGAGGGAAAAAAAGATGTCGGTTATCGGTTGTAGAGAAAGGGAAAAAAAAAAAGATGATGGCAGCTATCGATGGCCACTGTCAGCAATGGTGACAAATGGTGGGTGGTGTTGTGTGGAGGGTCGTGTTGTGAAATGGAAGAAGAAAAAAGTGATAGAATAATTTTTTAATTTTTTTATTTATGAGTTATTTTTTAAAATATTGTTTGAATTAGATGTTTTTAAAGCTGTACATTGTAAATAAAGAACTAGTTTTCGAAAAACATAGAAATTCAAATAGAGCCGCAAATATTTTTCTTTGTATATTTGAATTTAAATGCAAATTTTGCATCAAGGAAGATGCTATCATAGATGAATCCAGAAGGAAAATTAGATAGGAATAACCTTAGATAGTATAGGTAGGTATGAACCAATTATATGTACATTCACATCTATTTATGCATCTACGCTTTAGATTACTCTAATATAATAAGAGAGAATTTGAAATGAAATGCAATATGATGGGCAAGGATGCATATATTTGTTAAGACATTTTTTTTTTTGGGGTGTGAGGACATTGTTTTATTGAATGAGTAGACTCTAAATATCTGTAGAGTTACTCAAGAATTACTTGCTTGTATTACATTGCAAAGGACAAACTTCAAATAGCTAGGAAACCTCTCACAGCAAAAACATAAATACATATAAGATAGAGCATGATTGACGCGAGAGCTTATAGATTTCTAGCAGTACCATTTAGTGGGCTCAGGTTCAGGATTATTCCTACACTTTGACTGGCAAAAGGCTGCAAGATTGGACCAATAACCATTCCTGGATTAATCAAAATGATGTCAATTCCAAGCTTATTTGTGAATTGCCATACAGCATTCTTTACTAAAATTTTTGAAAGTACATACCACATCTGAAAAAACTGAAAGGTTTGTTAGTGATCCTTGTAGAACATATTTCTTCAAGAAGGACAATACAAAAGTTTATATTTAAAAAAAAAGAAAAAGGAACTCCAAAAAACCTCCTGTCTCATTCCAAGATTTGTCCGACATGTGAGACTTCGTCATCATTAGAGTAAGGACAATTAAAAACTTGTCTCGGGTATCTTTTGTCAATATTCTAGATCAATATTCGTCGGCTTGGCCCACACTCAGCATCTTTAAAGTTGGTGTCAGGGTATGTGGGCTGGTGCTGGGCTAGGCATGTCATATAGGGCAATGATTGGGCTGGCATCCCCTTAATGGTGGATGCACGATATCCAATAACTGCCCACCACCGGACATCTCAAAATTATCCATATCCAATAACTGCCTTTGTTAAATTGCGAATATCAATTCAACTTAAGCATTAGAAGTCACCAGTTCAAGTCGAAAGATTGAGGCGTTGCAATTCCTAGGTTTTTACTGCTGTATTTACCTTGCTTAGAATTAGCATTTTATGTACCTGCCTCCCGGCTATTTTGATTGCTTGCCATCTGCTTTGTGATCCTCTGGTGAAGTCAAATAGTCACCCTTGGAAACACAAACGACTTTTGTTTTCTATTTTTCAGACAAGCTATCACATTGTCTTTCTCTGATGTTTCCTGCCAGGAAAGAGGTACTGGCGCGACTACATAACATTAGAGTTAATCCAAAACAAATTATGGTTTAGTCTAAATACCAACAAAAATAGGAACAAACCAAAATGCCAAGTAATGAATCAACAGCAATAATGGAAATCAGAAAAGTAAAAGGGCTAGAGCATCAAGATTTTTAACATGAATAATCTAAATTAGAAAAGACCACGGAACCTAATTTAGTTAAAAAAATCTCAACTATCACAACAACGGAAATAAATTGGCTCCAATCAAGCCCAACAATCCCCTACCTGTAACTTATTTAAGGAAAGCAGGGAAACATGTTTCCTATTTGTAAAATAAGAGTTTCTCCCTAAACAATATCTTAGTCAACATGTCAGCACCATTATCATTAGCGTGTACTTTCTCAAGTGTTAACAACTTGGAATCTAGTACTTCTCGAATTCAATGTTATCTCACATCAATGTGCTTGGATGGAAAGTAAAATGTAAAATTCATACACAGATGAATGGTACTCTGACTATTATAGTGAGGATTGTAATTCTCTTGTTTCATACCTAGCTCCTGAAGAAATTTCTGCAACAAAAGAATCTTTTTGTATGTTTCAGTTCTCATGACATACTTTGCTTTCATACTAGAGAGGGGAATACACTTTTGCAATTTGCTTTACCATAACACTGTTCCCTTAGCAAAAGTCATCAAATACGTAGATGTAGAATTCCTACTGTCAAGATCACCTGTTATCTACATCAGTGGATATGTCTACTATGATCTTGTTATTGCTGAAATACAAACAAAACTTATAAATTCCCTTGAGATACTTGAGAATCCACTTAGCAGCATTCCAATGCTTTCTACAAGATTGGAGAGATACCAACTGACAACGTCAATTGTATGAGCTATATTTGGTTTGGTGTAAATCATAGCATACATCAAACTACTAATGGCCAAAGTATATGGAACCTTCTTCATGTCTTCTTTGTCTTTCTCATTTATAGGACACTGCTTGATGCTTAACCTAAAGTTACGCGCAAGTGGAGTAGAGATTTTTTAGCCTTGCTAATGTTAAACTTGTCAAGTACTTTCCTGATATACTTTTCCTAAGATAATCAAAACTTCTATTTTGCCTATTTTGAGATATTTTTCATCCCAAGAATCTGTCTAGATGGACCCAAATCTTTCATTGCAAAGGATTTACTCAACTCCATTTTCAATCATGACCAATAATCAACATGTCATCAATATATAGTAAGAGAACAATAAAGCCACCATATGAAAAATTAGTACATAGATAGAATGATCATATATGGTCCTATGGTAAACATTGTCTGTCATGAATGAGTCATGCTACTTGTACCACTATCTCAGTGTCTAGTGCTGCAATAGAATCAAGTTATTTGTGAGCAACTCGCGAGTAGCTCGATCAATTGTTGGACTTGACTGACGTTGACTGAGGTCAAGTCAAGATCAAGCATACTTGATTATCTAAATGAGTCAAGTTTGATTATTATAATGCCATACTCAAGTACTTGATGAGCTTAACTGGGCAATATATTTAATTAGTACAATACAATAAAATTACATATATAGACATGGACTTGTTAGAAATTTTCTACAATGGTATTCTTAAAAACAATAATTTTCATGGATAGCTTAGTAAATTCGGCAACCAAAAAAAATAAAAACCCTACTTGAAAGTCAAATAATCTCTCCATTTCTCTGTCACTCTGATCTATCTTCTTCACTGCCTCTTCTCATCTGTCTTACTCTTTGTTGCTATCTCTCAGTCTAAATATTGATCATCCTTTTTTCTCTCTGTTCCTGCTCTTTCTCAGGTTCTTAAATGACCAAAACTCAAAAACAAGCATCCCTTTATCTGGCCTTCTCTTTCTCTTTGTCAACTTACACACTCTCTCTTCCTACCAATTGTTGCTTTTCTCATGGAAGTTCAAAGTGATTTTGGGATTTCACGTTTGGCTCAATGAAGGTTGGGCAATTACGGATTAAAACAAGTACACTCTCTACCAATTGTTGGTTTTCTTATTCTTGGCACTTTTTTATTTCATTTTGTGATGTTGGGATTGAAAAGCTACAGTTTTTTCTTGTTTCATTTGGCAATTTCAAGATAATAGACTTGCAGATTGGTGATTTATATTTGGCTAAATCTATTTTTTCTATGAAAAATTAAAAAAAAACTCATGTTGAAATTTGTTGGGACTTAGGAAATTGGTATTTAGTTATGTTGCAAAACCTTGAAAACTAAATTTTGGAGATTTGAGTTTTTGATCATGAGTTCGAGCTTGAATAAGCTCTAGTTGTTATGAGTCTAAACGAATACATTTCAAGTTGTTAGCAAATTTGATCAAGTCCAGCTTGACCTTTAATAGATATGCCCATTTGTGCTCGAGTTCGATGTCGAATAGTGCTAAAGTAGATCGAGTGTGACTTTGAGCATAGCACTACTCGAGTTCAATCTCAACTTGAATACACCTCCCTCTATCAGTCCTTATTCCAGCCTATACAAGCTCTTTTTGAGACGGCATACAAGGTTCTCTTTATCATTTTCTTTGAAACCCCTTCAATTTCTCCATGTAGATTTCTTCTTTCAAGTCCCCATGTAAGAAGGCTATTTCACATCAAGTTGCTCAATCTCTAGATTCAAGTTGGCTGTAATACCAAGAACAATCCGGATTGATGACATCTTTATCATAGGAGAGAAAATTTTCCTTAGAGTCTATACCTTCTTTTGACTAGATCTCTTTAGAACTAAGTTTGCTTTGTACTTTGGTTATGAGCTGTATTCTGGAGTCTTCAACCTATACATCTATTTGTTTTTCAGTACTTTCTTGCCCTTAAATAGTTTTACCAAGTCATAAGTGTGATTCTCATGTAAGGATACCATCTCCTCTTGCATGACTTGCAACCAGCATCACTTCCCTATCATATTCATTAGACTTATACTTGCTAGAAGGTCTTCTCTCTTAGATAGATCTCTTAGACTCATCTTGTGGTGGTAATGGAGTTGGTAGTGCCTTTTGCTCTGGTTCATTAATAGCAGTATCATTATCTTCAATATCCGCTCTCTACTCTATCTCAACTTCACTGTGATTAAAATCAACTAGTACTGGAACTGGATTTGAATTAGTAGGAATGTTACCTGAGGATCTCGGCTTATCATCTTTATCAATATCTTTAATAGTTTGATTTTCAAGGAAGACAACACCTCTACTTCTGATCAACTTCTTTTCAACAGGATCATATAGTCTGTAGCCAAACTCTTTATGCTCATAACCCAAGAAAATGCACTGGTTGAGTTTCACATCAAGTTTTGACCTCTCATTTTTTGGGAATATGAGTAAGTGTCTGGCAACCAAAAACTCTTAAATATTTAAGGGACACATATTTTCGTGGCCATACTTTCTTTGGGATACCACCATCCAAGTTTGTTGAAAAAGAAAGGTTTCTCTTTGGGATATCACCATCCAAATGAACTGAAAAAAAGTTAACCAAATTTAGTCTTCATTGTCTCACCCTAAAGTATTTTGACAACTTTGTATTAGCAAGGTTTTCAAAACTATGATTCTACTAAGGATCATTTTTTGCTTTGCAAGATTGGATTGTAGGATTAGTTGATCCTACAAAAAATGTCAAAAAATAGTCCTAATAATAATTTTGAAATTTGTAGTTCATACAACAATAAATAATGCAACTCATGTACAATCAATATAATAGTATTGTTGATTAAGATTAAAATCGTACTATCTAAAGTATTTGGAGTAGTCCAAAATTTAAATAAAAATTTTGGAACTATATGTGACATATTGTAAATGCATTTAATCAAATTAAAAATATTGTTCTTTCTTATTTTGTATCCAGATGCAATTACTAGACAAGATAGTTAGAAAAGTTGGCTTTATATATATATATATATATATATATATATATATATATATAGATCATTTAAGTATTTATTAATAAGATTATTAAACATTATATATTTAGTTAATTATAACATTTATCGATGCTTACATCATTTTTATTTAATAGGATAACTAAATATAAATATATAATGAAATGTTTCAAATATATTATTTTTGACTAAAAGATTAGTATACAATAAGCAAATATTTGAAGAAGATTGTGAGAATAAAAATTTATGACAAAAATATTTATTTTGGGCTTAAAATTGTAGCCTATTGCTTACTCGCTTAGATATAACAAAATAATTAATTCAATTCCAAAGACTCTTTATTATGCTAATTTGCCACAACAAAAACCCAAATATTAGCCCTAATTGATAACTTATAAAATATTGTTTCTTACTTTAGTGAAGCACATGAATCAATTTTAGAGGTTTATCAATTTTATAGATAAGGAATTAGCATAAGATACTTATATGAGTTCAAAGCCCTTTGTATCTAGTTTTAATTCATTTCTAAAGGCTATTTATCATGCTAATTTACCACAATTGACAGGTGCCGAACCTGTGCAATAATAAATATTAAAAATCCTAATTACCACCACAATTCATTACAGAGTAATTCTGAGTACTGGAGCAGGGACTCCGGATGTGCAATGGGTTACTGGTTTCACCCTGATTCCAAGGAGTATGCTAAACCTGATATACCAGAATTATCTCTAAGAAAATATTAATTTGTAGTAGTGGCAAGCAGGGTCATCTCCTCAGGGAACGGGTAGGAATTTGGTTCTTTTTAAGTCACGGAAAAATGGGGGGTTTGGATGGGATAGAACTAGAAATAAAATAAATAAACTTAGAAAATGAAATTAAAAATACTAAATAAATAAATCACCAAAGAATAGACAGAGAGTAATTTACTAGAAATAACAAATGATAAAATTCTACCCAAAGGAACAACGTTTCAGGCACAGTCCAATCACTTGATCATTGATGCATAAATATTTCATTCATTTGTCACTAGGCAAGTTATAGTTGCCAAGAAGCTCTGACAACCAGCTTTTCCTTACTTTTTTCGACAGTCAAGGTATGACCGTTAACTGTTTCCCTAACCAGGTAACAACCCTAGGTACGACCATAGGAATTTAATTACCCAGTTGCATTAAAAGTTAGAAAAACCCAACCCTAACCAATGAACACGCTAAGAGGTTTCATTTAAGCTAGATCATACGTTTCCCCAACATAAAACCAATTATGGTGGTCGTCACTTATTATTAACCAAATGAACAATTACGTATTCAATTAAGTTAATTTGACAATAGGATATCAGGTTAAATTAAATATCCGGCAGTTGATATTCAATTAACAAAATAACCTTTAAACAATTAATCTAGGAAACGTACGAATAGCAACAAAATTAAAGGAAATAATAAAGAATCGATTAGATCTCACAAATGATATGGACCGCGCCTTCGTGTTGCCCTTTGAGTAGATGAGGAATTTAGCCACTCCTCATGGAGAATCGCATCCCAGAGATGTTTGAGTAAGAGATGGGCAAAAGACTAATGGAAAATAGGAAAAATAAGAAGAAGCAAAGATGGAACTTTTTTCTTTTTCATTTGTTCTACAAAAGAAACTACTAATACCAACAAGAAGGAAAAATATGAAGAAGGAAAAAGTAATGGAGCAAAGGCTCCAAAAACGAAAAAAGAGAAAAACGTCTAAGAATCTATTCTAAGCCTATCGATTCCCCCCTACAAGTCTGTGCCCAAGGCTGGATAAATAATGATGCTTGCCCCAATTCCTACCAAATTAGGATTCTCAAGAGTTCTAATCCTAATTGGAGTCTAACTTGCTAAATAATAATAACAAAGTAAATAAGGAAACCAAATTACAACTTTCCTAAAAAGAAGGGTCTTTGACCAATTACTGAAAATAAAATAAAGTCTTCAAACACAGAAACGGCAAATATCAGGCGTAGGATTTTTTTCACGAAATCCTTCTTCACATCCAAATACAGCGCGCCCACGCCCTATCCTTGATAGTTTTCTAGAATTTTCACCAAACTTGCACTTTTAAGCTCCAAATAATTCCAATGACCTAAAATCAATACCAAAACCAAACATGAGTCTAATAGAGTAATTTATACCATATTTAGGCTATAATTGAGGGGAAATATCCACAAATAATGTGTACAATTAAGGACTCAACAACAATAAAACCCCAAACATTAATCCTAAGTGATAGCTTGAAAGATATTATCTTCTTACTCTAGTGAAACCCAATGCAACAAACAACAATCACTTTGAATTTTCTACATAAAGTTATGGTCAAATTACTAAAATTTTTATCATAATATCTTGAAACTATAGGATCGTATTAGAATCATATCCAGATTGAAAGTCATGATCTAGATCATAGGATCATACGATCTTACGATTCGGATTGCGATCCTAGCAACTATGAGTATTAGAGAGCAAATGTTTGATCCTATAAGTGATTGATCTATTTATCCTTTCTGCCACCCAATTCTCTTAGGAAGTCTTTGATACTACTTTCTCTAGACTTGTTGGGTGCCATTGGATCTTTTATCCGAAAAACTAACTCAAGAGATGAGTTGTTCCCTTACACGTGTAACCAAGCACCCCATTCCTTCCATAATCAATTTGGGATAAACTTAGCAATTTCTATCTTATACATCGAGTCCTAGGTTGGAACAACATTAACATTTTATTCAACAAGTAGAAGTTGAGACAACATCAACCTTTCATCCAACGGACAATATTTCATCGGAGTGTTTATTAGGAGGAGTTGTTGTAACCGGACTCTTATATCAGTGTTAGATACTATTAGGTCTTCTCACCCTAAAAGCTAGCTTAAGGGGTGAGACATTCTCTCACACTTATAATCAAGCATCCTATCCCTTTCATAATCAATATGGGATAAATTCAATGAGTCTGATCTCATAGGGTATGCAGTAACTTTCAAATGATAGCCATTGCTATTATTGGCACAAACAGACTTCAATTGTTTGCCAATCTTGCTTTCAACTTTGCAATGAATGTTGTTAAACCTTTCCAAGACCTGGTCATTGGATTTTAAAGCAAAATACCAAACTATTCTAAGAAAATCATCAATAAAAGTTACAAAGTAAGCAACATCACTAAGAGACCTATCTTTTACATAACAAATATCAGTGTGAATCAACTCTAATGGATACAACTTTCGAGATAGAGAAAACTTTTTGAAATTCAACTTTGTGCTAATTCTCATAAATACAGTCCATTCAATATTTAAGTGTGTTGCTTCTTACTTCAAGTAGGAATTGCTTTCGAACAAATGTTTGAATCCCCATTTCACTCATATGTCCAAGTTGTATGTGCCAAGGTCAATGGAAGAATCACGAATTGTATATCCCTTCCCTAACTTGACTTGTATCAAGTAGAGGATACTCTGCTTCTTTCCTTTGGCAATAATAAGAGTCCCTTTTTGAGCTTCCATTTGCCTCCACTTTGCGAGCTATAATACCTCTCATAGTCAAACTTCCAAACTTTCCATTGGAAGCAAGATTGAGACAAATATCAAAAACATGTCAAGCATTTCTCAAGACCAGCTAGTACCCAATATCTGTGTCTAAGTATATGTCTACCATGCCAACAAATTTGCATAAGACATTATTTCTCATCCTAAAGTAGTTAGTCTTCTTTGGTGTAGGTTGAGAAGAAAAAACCTGTATGGCATAACTTAATAAGATGCACTGAAGTTAACTACCCAATCACTATTGTGATAAGTGATATTGACACGACCATTATCACAAAACACAAATATGTCATCATGGGTTGCCATAACTGTTGTAGTCTCTTCTTCATCTTTTTCTTTTGTTTTGTCTTTGCTCCTTTTCTCAGCAACTTCCTATTTTAGGATTCTACATCCTTTATATAATTGCCCGTCTTTTCGTAATGGTAGCATGTATCGTTTCTTTGTGACTCAAACCTCCCTCTGGATTTGTTATTCCTGTTAGGATGTTCTCTGCTCTTACTTCCCCCTCTTTCTTCTTTCTTTTCTATCTCCAGGGTTTGGAATTCATTGACAACTCTTTATTTGTTCTTCCTGAACTTTTCATTCATCATAGTCTCTTTTGCTATGGCCATGGTCTACACACCATTCGCAACTAAATTACTGACTAAGATCACTATTTTTTCCAACTATCTGATAGTGAACTGACAACAATAAAACATGCACCTCATTATCCAAGTTCAAGTTCAATGTAGTTGCTTGGTTTATCAAACCCTAAAAATTACTCAAGTGCTCAAGCATATCTACGCCATCTTTGCTTCTCATCTAAGTAATCTGCTTTAGACAAAATGACTTGTTTAAACTAGTTTTCCTTTTATACATGCTTTGAAGCTTTTTCCATAGTATATCAACTCTAGTATTATTACCAAAGTGTTGGAATATACTCTGATCAATCCACTTTCTAATATTGCTCATAGTTTTTTGTACATAACTATACACTTTTTGTTATGATTCCTACGGATTAGAAGATGCAAGATCGCCCACAAACACAAGAAATTGGTATCACGTTGGATTGTGGAAGTTGAACTCGCCACGGATGATGGGATGAACGAGAACAACGGTAGAAATGCCACAATCAAGGTGGATGCTTGATTGATAAGTCTGAGAGCACCCTAAAATCCATTCTAAGATGTTCAATCGAAACTTTCGCAAGCCTCAAGAACACGTTTCAAGGTGAAATGAAATTCTGAAAAATTTGTATTAAAACTCATGTTAACCGTTTTGAAAGAAATAACCTAAGCTTTAAATAGCCTTACAATGACCTAATCCAATTTGTAAAACGTTAACCTAATCCTACTAGAACAAGTAACCCTAACTGGAAAAAGGTAAAAATCAGCCTAATCCAACCTGGAAATGGCCAAACTATTTAACAAATCACCTACGAATAATTGTTAACTACAAATGCTAATGCAAACCAATGAGTTGGCTGAATTGCTTATTTTGAAATAAAATACAAGAATGGCTAACAACGTAAATTAAACTTCAACGCGAGCAAGCACGATGAAAGCCGAACGTCTTGTTTTTCACTTTGTTCATCAGACCCCATCGAACTTGACTCGAACATCCTTGCACACATGGGGCGTAACCTAAGCTTGATTCATGATGATTCCGCGCTCGTATCACTTTTCATCACTCATATTATTTGATTCAACCTTGTTCACTAGATCAAGTTCAAACAAATATCTACAATACAAGTAGTCTTCCATTCTAAACTTTCAAGTCGAATAATTAGTTGCATTCAATTTCATCATACAATCACTATCGGAATCATCCATTTTAATCAATATAAATGAGCAGCCCAATATGGTTGCTTTGATACTACTTTACTGGGATAAGGGTACTTGTGCAAGCATATAATATAAGAACTAATCCAAGATAAATTATTCTTTTTCCAAGTACCAATTAAAATAGGAACAAACCAAATCACCAAGTAATGAACCAATAGCAATAATAAAAATGTAGAAAAGCAAAAAGTATGGGATACCAAGATTTCTATAGTGAAAAATTTGAATTGGAAAAAATCACGGGGCCTAGTCTAGTTAAAAAGTCTCCACTATCACAACGATGAAAATACACAGGTCTATGTGAAGAATTTGAATGACAACAATATTATCGACGTCAACCAAGTGGAACATCTTTTAAAGACTACAACTTTCTAATAAGTGGGTTTTGAAAGTGTATTATCGATCAAGGAGGAAATCCAAAACCAAAACTAGTAGATGGATAGAGCCTGACGAGAGGATTGCGTGACTAAAATTTCATCTCAATCAGAATTCAAATCACCTATTGATCAACGTTTTGAAATTTCACTTCCATCTCTAACCTTTTTTTCCCCAACTCTGTCTCTCTTTCTCCAGTTCTTCACCAAGAATGGCATCCTTCACCTAACTGATGCAACTTGCAGCTACTCTTTTTTTCTCTTGACTAATGATTCATCAAGTCAAAATACTTAGGTTACTTATCATCTAGTCAAACTTTAACTAGGTATACTAATTGAGTTATGGGCTTTGTCTTGTGTCTTCAGGCCTTAGGAATGAGGTGGGCACATTTAAGCCTAACATTTCGACACATTATTACCTCTACGTCCTTGCACTTTATTTTCCCATTCAACTTTTCCTCTATTCAAACAGAGTCAAGGTACGTGAAGCCCTTGTTTATTGTGGGAGTCACAAGAAGGATTCACATAGAGCTTTTAATTGTTCGAGCTATAAATGAAAATATCAGTGTTAGACTCATTCGAGTTTGAAAAGGAGGTCAGGCTTGTTTAATAATCGAGTCTGAATCTGTTTGCAAACTATTTGAATTGGTCCATGGATACATATAATACTATAAAAAATAAGTAAACATAATTAAAATTTAAAAATACCTTGAATACTATTAAATACATGCATTTATTTTTGGATTTTGTCATTTATTCAAAAAAGTAAGAATACATAAAATTTGTATCATTTATTTTTTATATGAAAACCAATAAAATTATGTCTATCCTAAATCATATGCTATTTCTAAAAAATCAAATTTAGTCATTTTCTCAAACCCAAATTTGAGCATGAGTTCGGCTAGTTAATTTGTGGCTTGTTTAGCTTAATGCATCGAACTTGGATTCAACCTCTAGTATTTTTATAAATTAACAAATTAGTGAAAGAGTCTAAATATCAGTACTCATACTCGATTTTTTAACTTATTAAAAATTCTATATTCACATACCCAGAATACCTTTATTTTGTAGGATATTAAGTATCATCTAATATACGATACAGTGCCCAAAATCGATTGAAGCTTTTCCTTGTAAGGTTATGATCAATGTAGGATCAACATCAATACTCAAAGAGACCTTTATACAAACACATCCAAAGCAACAATAATCTATTAAGTATAAAACACAATTAGCAGTTTGTAGAAATGGCTTGTATGGAGCTTTAAATGCTCTATTGAGATCATGAATGGAAACTTTAATGCTGTATTTAGATGACTGGATTTGGGTGGATTTTATTTCAAATTTACAGTTTAAATTTTTTCACTGCTTGGGAATTTTATTTTAAGGATAAGAATTCAAATTCACCTATATGATAGAGTAGAATAGTTTAAGAAATTTCAAATTTATCCAATACAAGAGTTATTTGAAATCCATCCCTTTTAAATCTTTCTCCAAATTCAAATCCATTGATCCAAATACAACCAAATAGTATAACCGCGGTCTAGCCGTCACACATAGCACTTTCCCATCACTTGTGAGGGCCTCAAAATTCTGTTTTTATTTTTAAAATGCATAATAATATTTATATTATATTTATTCACTAAAATATTAGTGAATTTATGTTGTGAGTGATTATTTTCTAATTTAGAGGATTTTTCAAGAATTAACATAGTCTAAATTGTTGGATTAAGACCAAAAATAGTCTAAATGGCCACGGGTTGACTAATTAGTTAGATCGATGACTGATTTAAACCAAAAAAATTGTTCAGTGGTCAAAAGGCGACGCGAGCATTAGTTTAGTGGCCGCTAATGTTTTTTACCCAAGTAACAAAGATGGTTTAATACCATAATAGCATAACTGCTTTTGGGCTTTGTTATTTCATAGCCTGAGAGTGTATTTCCATGTTTACCTCTGAAATAAGAGGGACGAGTCAATTTATAACTATGCAAAAACCACAGTATATCAATCCTAAAAGGCAAAATATACGAATATGAGTTAGGTGTTTTTTAGGAGTATTTTCAAGAAATTAACTTGAAAAACTTTTTATCGTTCATGATTCATTTGAATTCAGTGTTTTTCAAAATGTATTTTGGACTATTTTTAAAATTTAAAAATTTTTAAGTATATTTAAAAATTTGTTAAACATAGCCTATCACCCTTCCCTTCTCTCTCTCCACCATTGTCGCCACCCCCCACCCTTTGCCTCTCTCTCCCTCCCTCCTCTCTCCTCCCTCCTCCCTTCTCCCTCTTCCCCTCCTCTCCCTTTCCTGGGTTGCGAGGGAGAAAGGAAGGAAAGGGAGGGGTAGAGGGAGGAGAAGGAAGGGAGGGAAGAGGGAGAGGAGGGAGAGAGCAGAGGGGAGGGGCGCCGATGGCAGTTGTGGTGGTGGATGAGGGAGGAGGGGAAGGGTGGGGACGGATGTTGGTGAGTGGAAAAAGAAAAGGTGGTAAGATCTGTCATTTTCATAATTTTCGTAAGTTATATTTGACATTTTGGAGTTATTTTTAGAGTTGTTTTTTATGATCTTTTTGAAGTTTGTTATGGTCAACTCCATAAATAAAAACAGCTTGTAGAAAAAACACTCAATTCAAGCAGAGCCTAGATAACTAAAAATATAGGATGGAAAAGTGTAACTCAAGCCTCGTCACAGACCTATACACAAACATATTGCACAAAATCTACTTGTAAACCGGGGCAGAGAGAGTTGAGGAGTGAAAACTAGAATATGACTTACTGACATCTCGAACAGAAGCTTTAACTGTATAACCGCGCTCAAGTAGCTGCTTGACCAGCCATGAAGCTATGTAACCCGAAGCTCCAGTCACACACACCACCTTCCCTTCTCCTCCTCCATTCATTCTTTCCGGGGGCTTGTCAGTATCTTTTTTTAGTTTCTTTTTTTTTTCTCTGAGTGAATTTGTTACCTGTCAGCCTTGCATCCAATGCTTGCGGTGCTATTAATAGCAGAATGCATCCAATGCTTGCGGTGCTATTAATAGCAGAATGGATGAGAGTCTCAGAGTATCTATCTGGCAAATTCAGAAAGACGTCAGAGGACGAGGAGGTGAGGTCTTAAATAAAAGCTGAAAGTGATGGATGGCGTTTAGTCTTAATCACTGGGCCATTGCTCCACTCATACATGCTTTACAGTTACGTGCTTCATGAGGAACGGGATTAAGTCAAGTACGGCTAGAATTAAATAGAGCGCCCTTGTCATATTTTTTCTAAAACAGTAGTGCTTCGTGAGGAACGAGATTAGGGTAGGCATGGCTAGAATTAATTAGAATGAGATTAAGGCAGGTATGGATAGAATTAAACAGAGTGCCATTCTCATATTTTTTCTAAAATATGGTGTACACTTACGTACCGTTGTTCCTTTTTATGAAGTTGGTGTCTGGACATAAATTGACTTATTGATGCATATATATATGAGAATATACCAAATTATATAACAAATAAAAATGATTACATGCATGAACAAAATTGACTTGATAGTGTACACGAGTATATCAAATCATGAAAACAAGTATAATAATTGCACTGAAAATTTCAACCTTATCTACCTACAAATACATAATGAATTGTATGTAGAACCAAAGTTAAGTGTGGTGCAATTTGAATTTTTGAATTGGTCTAACAGTTCGTCTACAAGCAAATTTTACACTAACAACTTCTCTATGTTAACAAATTTGAACTCAACTGTTCACCTTTGTATGTGCAGTTAAAGCCGTTGTATTTGCTTAAAAAGAGTTCAAGTTAGCTATGCAAGCAAACATAGTGAGTGTGACATATTTTGAAATGTGTGGATGCAATTTTTTGTGTTTGCTGAAAAAAAATTTGTTGGGACGAATTCACCATTCTCATCTTCACTGTTCCCCTTCCCCTCTACCCGCTAATGACTTCCCTTGGACACATTGCACGGTTGATATGCAAGGGGTCTAATGCAAACAAATGCGCTATGTAAACCTAGTCATATCCATCATGTCCCATTTGTCATGCTTAATTATCGATACAGTTGAACGATCAGAACAAAATCATGTGGTTGTATGTAAAAACATCAAGATTGATGACTTCTGGAGACAGGATTTTTAAAACAATATCAAAGCGTACCTATACTGAAATTAATTTTGTAGAGTGGTAGAGCATTTACCAAAAATACAGGAAGCCAGTTGAACTAGTTAGTCATTTAGCAAAATTGTCGTTAAGAACAAAGAAAAGGGCCTAAAAGGCTAAGCCTTTTATCTTTGAAGATAATATTAACAACTAGTTCTTATACTCCCATACACACATCTTTTTTTCGTCTAAATTTGTGATTTCATTAGGAATCTTGTCTGATTGAAGAATATGAATGGCTTGGTGGTAGGAACTTAGAAAACGTCTACATCTATGAATGTGGTTTTCCGTTATTTACACATTTAATCCTTACTGACAATTGCTTCTAATTAGCTTTGTGCATTAGCCAGTCATATGAAAATTAATTGCTACAGCTTTGCTAATTAGCAATAGAATAACAATGAAAATTGTTGCCCCTCAAAATAGCTACTGATGATGCTTACAGCAAAATCATATTAACATATTTGTAGCTGATTATGACAGTGCTACCATTTAGCGGCAGACAAAATTTCACTAAAATAAGCTTTAGCGACATTTTCACTAAAATTTCACATTTGAAGAGAATGTTGCCCTCCCCTATTCGCTTTCATGATTTCAACCAATTATAATGTTGCCTATGGATTGTTTGAGTTCACATCATGCCGTGCCCAAGTTTTATGTAGAAGTTATTAGCAAGTTTTTTCCTTGTTGAACAGTAGTTAAACTGGGCTCATTTGCGGTTGTGAAGCTTTTGTTAAAAAGGTGCTTTTTTGGAGAATAAAAGCACTTTTAATATATTTGGTGAGTATCATTTCTTAAATTTGGGAGCAGAGCTTTGACTACTCTTGGTGTGAACTCAAATTTGGTGCTTTTAGAGCAACCTTTACGTTTCAAAGAAAAAAAATTAACTGTACTTGATTTTTTATTTGTTAATTTACTTGACTTTCTATTTGTCACATGTTGTAATTGTTTGTTACCAAAAAACAATGGGTGTTGATTTCAATTTCGCATAGTATCAAATGTGGAAAAATGAATGCAAAAAATCAATATAATTTTCATGATTTGACACTGAATTTTTGGTTAATTCAAAAGATTGGTGATTTTGATTTTTATTGGTGTTATATAAATTTTTAAAAATTTTAGGTCAAATAAAAAATAGTAGTAGGAGCACCCTTAAGATAGTGGAATAGAGTGAGGATCGGGCGAAGCTAGGAGGAGTTTTTTTTCATTTAATTTAGATTGCAGTCCAACACCATGGCATACAATAACAAATATTATGGTGAACACAAAAGAAAAAAATTTATCAAACTAAAAGTTGACCGTTGAGAAATCAGGAAAATTGAGTGTAATTTAGGAAGAAAAATATGCACATGAGTTGCTTAAAATTAAAGTATAAACATAATTCATTTGAGGGGCAAAATATATATTTTGAATTCCAGGTGGTAAAGTGTTACCACTCCATGGTTTCACGGGGTAAAGCGTTTTTAACCCTTGAATGTGTGTATGACTTTAATGAATAAAGATGATTCTATGTTAGCAGGTTTGGATTTCAAAACTCAGAAACCAAGATTTCTTTTCTTTTTTTGAAGAAATTGTTTGGAAATGACTTTTTCTTAATTAGCTTTGGGAAAGTGCTAACTACAAGAACTCACTGTTAGTAATTTGTTTGGATAGGTTATTATTAGGGAAAAAATTTTAAAATATATTTTCAATCACCTTTTCATCATTCCAATCATCTTTTTATTTCACATACATTATATTATTGAAAAAAAAAGAAAAAGGAGAGAAATCATCACAGTACAATCTAAAATATATTTCCAAATTGGATTTTTTGTGCTTTTGAATATTTTTTATTTTATCATAAATATATTTTTTAATCATCTTTTAATATTCCCAACTATCTTTTTTTAAACACAGATATCTTATAACTACTTTTGTCCAAATAATCTTCCATCCAAACAGATGCTGCATACCATTAATCTCCAAACTAAAATGCTTGCTAGTTTGTTGCTTTTTTAGTTAGGAATAATTGGAATCCCATAGAGCACTGAATCATTTGATTGGGACACTTACACCCAAACAAGTCCTCAACAGAGAAATTGATCAAGTATTGAGCGCGAGCGCATTTGAGACTTCCATAGGAATGGCAACGGGGTCGGGGTGGCTTGCCCAACTGCCTACACCTCCTGACCCGGCCCCCGCCCACCTCCACGGGGGCTAATAAAATTTATTTTTATAAATATATTTTAGCTAAATATTAACCAAGAATCAAGTTGTTAAAATAGCAACACATCACCAAATCAGTATCCACTATAAGTTTATAATTGAAATGTTAAATGTAAAAGAATAAAAGTATTGTGTTAAGTGTAATTAGAAATTTAGTATTAATGTATTAGTAAACTTAGCATAACTTGCCAATAATCTTTATTAGTATACATGTATAAATATTAGTATAATTGATGCTATTAATTATATTATATATACTAATATACATTATATAATATTCATAACTAATAATATCATTATTATTAGTTATAAAGGTGTTATTGTAAAAGAATAAAAGAATAAAATATTAAATGTTAAGTGTGAAAGAATAAAAGTGTAATTGGGTTAAATGTACTTAGGAATTTAGTATAAATGTATTCGTAAACTTAGCATAACTAGTCATAATTTCTATTGATATGTATGTATAATTATTAGTATAATTGATAATATTAACTATATTATTTTAATATATATTATACAACACTTATAACTAATCAAATTAAATATAGTATATATATTAGTATATAAGTATGTATAAGCATATAAGCATATAAGTGTGTGTATATATATAAATATATATTTCTAACGGGTGGTAGGGCGGGGGATGGGGGGTATACTCCCTGCCCCCCGCCCCGCTTTTAAGCAAAGGGAAAATGCACCCCCAACGCCCCTCACCCACCCTCTCCCCATTAACCCCTCCCAGGGTGGGTGCCCTAATTGCCATCCCTAAATTTCCACAGGCTCATGTGGTTTAGTGCTGGGCCACATAATCCTTAATTTTTTTGCTTATTTTTCTAGATAAAGGAAAGATAAATTTGAGAAGCATGGAGGAGAAAAGGAATCCAAATCCAGAACCTTTAATTTTGAGGGTCTTAATATTAGATTACGACTTCCTTGGAATGATAACCCTCCTGTGGTATATTATTGGTAGATATTTTTTTGAATAAGCTGCTTAAGTAAATACAAAGGAAACCAAAAAACCAAGAATTATCCTTACAGACTTACAGGAGAAATGTAGAATACGAGAATTATAGGTGCATCTTGTTGGAATAACGATATTAATCTCAATCAGGTGCCTTACATTGTGGCTCTTAGTACCACGGACAATTATAACTACAATGAAAGTTCACCAGTCCCATACTATTAAGAGTTTAGTACTCTTACACACGAGAATGGAAAGTTTGCAAATGTATACTTTCCAATCCCGATCTGCTTAGAATTTTGTTCATAAGTTAACCAAGTTCTTCTCTTTGAAGCTTTCGATAGTATCCTTGAGGCAAACGTCCAAAGGAATGAACTCAACTCCCAGAACTTTTGCCTTCTCATTTGATATTTCGTATTTTGGCTCAATTTGGAGACTACTAGTACAACACCTGCAACACGTCAAAACAATTAGGAACAAAGTTTTAGAAATGAAAATGCTTATAGTAAATTAAAGCTGTGCAATATTAGAAAGGTCGATTTTGCATTTTGATGGACTAGAATTCAAATAAGACGATGCTGAGTTGTAACAGCAAAAACATCAAGTTTTATCTTGGCCAAGGACAAGTAGGGCTGTGAATTTACTGAATAGGAATACATAGGCCTACGAGCCTCAAAAGTCTAGTACTCTTTCTTGATCCTCATCTTAGAATAGCCTAATTACACTTGATAGAGCAAATCGATTATCTTCAAGTGTAATCTCTATAATACTCTGTCTACATATAATCGTTTAAGCTAATTTCCTACAGATTTTACCCGGCCGATTAACCTGGCCTTGCAGGTTGGAGTTTATCTAGATTAGTAAACATTACTCCATTTAGGTGATTTTTGTAACACCATTAACAAACTATTGAAACAGTATTCCAGTGACTGCAATAGTGCAATTATTTGCTATCGTAATTCTCGCATGGTTGGACACTTTTGCTACTGCGCTGAAGCTCTAGAAAAGAATATGAAACTCTGAAGCTTGTATTTTTTTAGGATCAACGAATGAAAAAAACATGATAAAGACCAGGGAATTCGAGACTCACTCATCTGATAGTTGGAGAGTAGGATTTAATTCATTCAGAATCTTGATAAACTCAGACCACAGTGCAAATCCCTCAACTACACAATATCTTCCACTGGCAGAAGGGATTTCAAAGGCTAGAATATGTGCATATGCAACATCTCTAACATCAACCCATCTCATGCGTGCGAAATAGAATGATGCAGCTCCTGCATTTAACACTTAAATCAACATCATTCGTACAATAATTACTAGAATATTTACTTGTAAATTTAGAACAGTAGAGGAGAGGTGAAAATACACAATCCAGATTTGCAGCCTGCTTTCCCTGGACAAGAGTAGTTTATATGAGGTGTCCTAAATTACCTTGATTCACTTATTCTTGCAAAAAGATGGTGGATATTTAATCATACTATGAAAGACCAGCAATATTTGTTACAGAATCAGTAGTTAACAATCTAAAAATAAATTTTTTTACGTACCCTTTACTAGGTTCAGGATCATTCCTGCAGTTAAACTGGGAGAAGGCTGCAAGATGGGGCCGATGACCAATCCTGGTATGATTGCAACCATATCAATACCATGCTCCTTTGAGAATTCCCAAGCAGCATTCTCTGCCAAAATTTTTGATAGTGGATACCACAACTGACATGGGCAAAAAAAATTGTTAGGTTCATTTTTAAAGCATAATCCTTTAAGTAGGAAAATGACAAGGCTATGTTTCCAAAGAACTCGGGAACTTCATTTGCTCACATGCAAACCTCCAACTTTGACATGTATGGGTTTTGTATTAGAAGTGTACAGGGTGTCAGATAAAGTTCTGCAACAACTAAGCTTAAGCATCTAGACCAAGACTCCTGTCAACTTCTCTTGAGCATTTTTCGATTAGTTCAGGCACTATGTCATATTGGTGTAAGAGTAACCCAAGTGGCTTGGAATTTTGGCATGTTAGGAACAACGTGGTTACCGCCAAGTAATCACCACACTCAGATTTTTTCCCCAGTTGGACGTACATATGGGGATTAATTTAGTGGTATATAAGGCTTTAGGTGATGTATCCTGTATCAAATTCATCATAATGTTGAGAATTTCTCATTAACAACTTGGCTTTAAGCATTTTGATTGATAGCAGTGTCCTATATCAAATTCTTGAGAATTGTGAGACAGACTGAATTTCTTTCGTCTTACAAATTAACAACATGCCTTTTTTGTTCTATCTCTACTTTGATTGCTACTAACCTTTTAATTTTGTTGAAGCTGTCAAATGGTAAGCAGCAGAAAAGTTCAGAAAAAGTGTTGTTTTTTAACTTTTCTAGTTAGTAACCTATTTTTTTTTCCCGCATCTAAAACATCTTAGGTATATTTTATTCTTAAGGTGTACTATTTTATGTTCTTAGTGGCTAGCTATCCTATGGCATCAATTGGGCTCATTTGTAAAGCACTTTGTGTGGAATCAGAGTCAGGAAACACTTCACATTTAAAAAATGAATTTTTGTAAATACTTCCATTGCTCAAGCCTTTGGAGAAATAATATTATCTTCCATCAATAAATTGAATAAACACTAAGCATTTCCTTTGACAAATAGAACAAGCAACAAACATTTTTTGAGGCAATTTATCAGGAAACAAAAACAGCTGATTATAGACGCACCTTGTGCTCCTCACAGTATGTTGGATCTGCAAACCAACTTTCATCAACTACAACACCATCCTTTAGTTCCTGATTACATGTCACTGCTCTCATAGAAGACGTTAAAACCACCCTCTTGATAGATGAAATTCTAGCACAAGATCGCAGCACATTCAGGGTTCCCTTTACTGCAGGATCCAACAGCTCTATCTGAAATTAATATAAATGAATTAGATCAATTGAATAGCTAAGTAATCTCATAAAAATCCCTTAAAGCTGCCAAGATTACGAATTCTAAGAGCTAAATCATTAATGTTCGTTGACATTTCAAATTCTCCAGATTTGATCATGGGGTAAATATACCTGTGGACTGGTCACTGGATGAAGAAGTGGAGATGCAGTATGAAAAACACCTTCACATCCATCAACTATTTCATCAAAGGATCCCTCCTCTAGTAAGTTTGCCTGAAACAAGTGGAGTCTTTCCTTGGCTCCATCTAGTGCCATCAAGAATTCTGTCTTCTTTGGATCATCTGAGGCGTCATGCACAAAAAACAAAAAAAAAGGGAAAAAAAAACTTAAGAGATGCCAACTTTTGTGGGATACTAACCAAAGCCATTCATTCAAATCCTAAAGAATAAATACAAATGTAATCTACGGTATACAACTCACTTTTACTGACAAGAGTGACTTACTGAGGTCACGAACGGATGCTTTGACGGTATAACCACGATGAAGCAACATCTTGATCAACCATGAAGCTATGTATCCTGATGCTCCTGTTACGCACACCACCTTTCCCACTCCGCTCATTTTCTCTCTTTTTCCTTCATGTCAAATGTAGAGCAAGGAAGCCCAGTTATGAACCATCCTAAAAGGCAAATGGACAAAGACTCCAAACAAGTTTGTTTGTGGATTGTATATGCTTTAGTCATTGATCCCACTAACAGAGTAACAACTGCTTTAATTAAATTAAAGCAATGTGTCAACGTATCAATTATCAATAGAAATTTTTTTTTAATGAAAATAGAGCAATGTGATCTATGATCCCAGCAAAGCCATCAAAACTTTGCCACATTTTTTTATCCCAAAAAGTTGTTTCAAAAGAAAAGTGGGACAAAACTATTTCGTTCTATCTACATGTTTGTTCTTTAACATGCTTCATTTTTGCACACAAAGAGACAAAAATGGTTAACTCATAAATATGAGGCATTGGCTTAACTCGTTTAGAACAAGTTGATCATTAGAAGAGATTTGAAGTCCATTTTAACTACATGTTAGAGGCTCAAGCACCCATGCTTTCTCATAAAATTCGTGGTTGGCCTGTTGTATCCCACCTCTTAGCGAAAGAATGTCATAAAATTCTTGGTTGGCCTGTTGTATCCCTCCTCTTAACTGCTTAGACCAGCAACTCCACAGTAGGAGCCAAGATGTTTAAATTAATATATAATCTCTATTTGTTTCTTAGAGAGTACATTAAAACTTTTTTATATCAATTTATCAAAATATAGGGATTTATTGGATCTAGGTGGATATGTGAATCATGCATTTAATTAATACAAAAAAGAACATCAACAAAGTGCTAATTCCTGAAATTTCCTAATTCTCTACCCAAGTGTTTAGGACATTCTTATAACTCTGAAGTGGTGGAGTGCATCAGGCATGTGAGTGGCCTTGGCATACAGGGTGGAGATGTATTCCTGCTGTGAAGGAGTTTCAGCAAAGTACTCCTAATTCCTTATTTGAGTAAGTCAGAGAGGATCACGTCATATGGAAACGGACTTCTATGGGGAGTTGTCTGTGACATCAGCATTAAGACGACTTTTTCTTGTTGAGGAGACTCTGTCTTGCTATAAACTGGTGGGGGTAGGGGTCATGTGCCAAAATTTTCTTTTGTGCTGTGCTTAGATCTGCAAAAGAAACTGAAGACAAATGACAGACTTATCAGATGGGGTGTTTCAAATATATCTCCAGTTTGTGTGCTACGTAATCAGGTGGATGAATCTCAGGAGCATCTCTTCTTTCAACGTGCCTACTGTCAAGTGTATTTGGGACAATGTGCAACATATGTGCTTTCTATACACAGATAATTTTGCTGGGAACAGCCAGAGGAATGGTGGTGTCATCGTGGTATTTCTAGATCTTTTGCTGCTAGCCTCAGAAGACTTGTGAAAGCTGCAACTTTGTGGACCATGTGGAAAGAAAGGAACAAAAGAATTTTCCAGGGATCTGCGATGAGTATTGTACAGCTTGTGAATGCAGTAGTTAGAACATTTCAGATGATTGCTAGTTCAGGGCCTAAAGCTCCTTGAACCCAGGAGAACGGGCAACTGGCACCTGAATGGGGACTAGATTTAGACCGTCTCCAAGGCTAGTGTTATTTCTTTTTTGATTTCATCTTGATCATTTGTATAGACAGTTTGTAAAGTGTTATAGTACACAAAGTGCTCTTGATGTATTAGGAGTATAGTACTCCTGTGTGAATATTTATTAGAATAGTAATGAAAAAGACTTACATTTGCCAAAAAAAGAGTTGCTAATTCCAAGCTTTCCATGGAGAAACAAAAGTGGTGGAATGGTGAGTTATTAATGCATGAAATTACATACACAATAGTAAAGCAAACACCAAATGAAGAAAGGGTAAATTACTCGTAACCCCCTCGTGCTTTTGTATAATACTACATGACTGTCTAAAGTTCTAAAATATCTATATAACTTCCTGTTGTTTTATTTATACTGAAATATGGACGAAAAGCATGTAGGATAAGTTACATATAATACTACTATAGTTTTGCATAATGTCAGATTACTCTTTTAAGGTTTCAAAATAACCATATAACCCTCTCTGTAGTTTTATGTAAAGTGAAAAATGGATAAAATGCACAATCAGTTACGGCAATTATAAGAAACGTGCTCCAAAAATACGTGTGATTATGTCTACCTAACTCTTCTATGATTTGTTTAAATATCCATTCACCCTTTACGATTTTTGCATTTATTCATGCAATTCCCTTGTGGTCTTATACAAGGTGATTAAACCATCATTTAATTTATCATTTAAGTAAGGGTATTTCTAATATTTGAATTAATGATGTTAATTACATAGGATATTTTTGGTCAAATTTTCACTTTACATCAAACTATAGAGGTGTGAAGTGAATATTTTAAAATGTTAGGGTGGTTATATTGCAATAGATAAAATTACAGGGGTTTATTTGAAATTTACCCCATAATGTTTATGCCAATTGATCAAGACGCACACCAAAAGTGAATGAGATGAAGGTATTATATCCGCTTAATTGCATATGATTTTGCATAAATATCCATTTAACCCTCCTATGGTTTTGCATCCATTTACATAATTTTCCCATACTTTTATGCAAAGTAGTTAGACCTTTATTTGATTTAATGCTTAAATAAGGGCAGTATTAGCTTTTCAACTAATGACGTTACAAAAACTATTTTCACAAAATTTTCACTTTATATAAAACCACAAGAAGTAATGTAGATATTTTAAACCTTAAGGCTCATGTGGCATCACCCAAAAGCACAGGGTAGTTATCAGTAATTTGCCTAAAAAGATAAAAGTGAAAGAAAACGATTCAAGAATCCAATGTTTCATATAGCTCTTGCACGAACTGTAGAAATTAAAATAAAACAAATGCAAACAGAACTAATAATATGTGATGTTATCCCTTCTCTCACGTAGTATCAGAATAAAACCAAAAAATAAAAATGTTGAAGAAAAAACAGCACATAAAGCAGAGCCAACAAATGTTGTTAAATGAACATGGAATTTCAGAAAATAAGGAGAAAAGGAGAATACATGGGCTTACTTTTGCAGAGGTTATATGTCAAAGAAAGCAGGTGAACTCCGAGTTCAGAGATAACGGCACAGCCAAACTGCGATGGCTCCTTCCCTTTTCTGTAACCTTTAGAAGAGCTCAGAAGTATGACTTTTCTTCTGCCGGACTTTATTGATAAAAGATGCGAAGTATTTTCTGGGATTATTTTGGTTGAGAGAGAAGTAGATGATGACAAAAGTCATGGAGAAAATCAATGGAGGAGATCGGCTAGTCGTGATGGCCGGCGAGTATTTTTTTCATTTTTTTATTCTGTGACTGACTGATTGATATCAATATGGAATAAAAAATGGCTTGTGTTTTGGTGTTGTTGGTACATTCTTTGTTCATAGATGTCTAACAGATTGTTAATAAATAAGTTCACCTCTTTACTGAGTACAAATAAAACCTTCACTTTTTTTTTTGGTTAATTATGAATATTACACAAATATTTGGGTAAATAACCGCAAAGACCTAGTATAGGAATGAAAAAGCACTTTGTCAGGTGTTAATGTGATATATTTTGACTCAGAAGCTAAATGAATTTGAGACGTTAAAGGCTTAAAGCTAGTCTGTAACGCTGAAGTTAGGAATATCCAAAAAAATGGAAAAAAAATTAAGCAAATGGCAAAAATGCATACACGACTATTAAAATTTGCCTTACTAATCATGCAAATTTTGTAATCTCGAAAACAACTACAAAGTATTTACATTTATATACATTGATACCGGTCTTGGTCCTATTCCCAAGTTGCCCTCGTTTTGTAACAAGCAATAAATCAATTTGTACAAATAAGTTTGATAGTAAGGGTGTAAATGAGCCTTATTAAGTTGAATGTTCTACTGTTTAGACATGTTTGATTATTTTAACAAATTTAAAATCTTGTCCAAATTTAATTTGTTCATTTGCTGAGTTGAACTCGAACAAGTTTCATCAAATGAAACTCGAGCAAACTTTTATCCAGCTGAACCCGAGTTGTGCTTGAGTACCTTGATATTTTTACAAATAAAAAATTTAATTTTATACTAATCAAATGAGCTCTCACCAAACTAGCAAATGTTGTTAAATGACCATGGAATTTCATAAAATAAAGGTGAAAAGGAGAGTAGTCTTACAAGGGTCATGAGTCGAAGAAAGCAGGCAAAGTCTGAATTCCGCGGCAACGGCAATGGCACAGCCAGGCTACGATGGCTCCTTGCCTTTCTTGGCTCTAAGTTTTTCTGTAACCTTTAAAAGAGCTCAGAAATATGACTTTTCTTCTGCTGAATTTTATTGCTAAAAAATTTGAAGTATTTTCTGGGATTATTTTGGTTGAGAGAGAAGTAGATGATGATAAAAGTCACTGGAAAAGAAACAATGAAGGAGGTCTTTTTTTTTTTTTCCCCCTTCCTTACAATGGAGGAGTTTGGCTAATCTGATGGCGAGTACTTTTCATTTTTCTATTCTGGTGACTAAATGATTGATAAGAATATTTTTCTATTCTGGTCACTAAATAATTGATCAGAATATGGCGATAAAAAAGGGTGTTGTCGGTAGAATTAAGGCGCTGTTGATAGAGACGTGATGGAGAAGAAATTGCTTGGTTGATTCAGAGGGAGACTAGACTAAACCCTTTTTGAGGTTAATTTAATTCATAGTAGTTTATACTAGTATGATGTCGTTTTTAGCTCATTGTGATGTCATCTTGTTGATTGACTGTAATTAATAGGAGAATGTATTGACGATAAGGTTGAAATGGGCTATTTGATCCTTATTTATTTATTTTATGGTTAATTCCATTTTGCTCCATTCCTTACTCTATAACTAAATACAAGGCTATTCGTTAGTTTAATCAATAAATGATCTTAATTTAATTTAACAAACTAATCTAGTTATGTTTAAAAATTTTCTTTTTGCTTTGCTAATTTTAAGATTTTCTACATATTGATGCAAATGTATAAGGATTTTATTTGCATCTGATATATACAATCAAAACATTACAAAAAGGGAACATGAATGCTTGATTTTGTGTAGTTATATTTTGTATAAATTGATAATTATACTGCTGGTGAAAACAAAAAACTAAAATGAAAATTCATATTTCATATTTAATAAATCATTATAATTAATTATTTCAATAAGTACATGAGTTATTCTTAAAATGAAAAAAGTCAAAGTTCAATAAGGTAAACAACTAGCACAGCACAAACAAATAAAACAAAATTCAAAATATGAAATGCCATATGCAACATTTTAGGGTAATTATATCGGATCTGCATAGAATTTATTTCATCTTGACATCTAAAAATTAATTATACCAAACATGAAACATGGTATTTATGTTTCTTTCTAACTTGCATACCAAACATTGTAGCAATAAAAATTTTTCTAAATCATTCTAGGTGGAAGCATTCTAATTGGAAAGATCTTTCTGTTCTAGATATTCCAACATATCAAAAGTGGGGAAACAAGATGAATCCATTATTGCTTTGTAGTTTAGCATTTAAGGATTTCCTTTCTTCATATAAGGCCAGTAAGCAAAGGTAATTTGTTTATTATCTGTAATTGAGCATTCATCTTGCTTGAATTCAAAGATGTGAGTATCTCCGTTGACTGATGAAATAATTGACCCTACAAAACCCATAGAGTACACAAAGTCCATTTCTTGGAAAAAATTAAAAAACAAAAAGCCAATTATAGGCAGCGTTTCTAGAATTAACACATTGAGAGGGGAATGAAAATTTTCTACAATTAAAAATGAGCGAGTGAGAGATCATTCTAGGGTTTTGATTTTACGCAAAAAGAAAAGAAAAAAAATATGAAAACAATAGGAGATTATGCTGATATCCATAGGTTAAGGGAAAAGAGACGTGGGAGGGAAGATAAGAGGAAGAAACAAAGGAAATCATCGATATTCGGGTTACATGATGGTTACCTGGAGTCGTGGATAGTGAAGAGTAAAGAATAAAGTCGACGGTTTGAAGAGCAGAGAGGGGTATAGTTGGATGAAATAATGAGAAGAACAAAGAAGGCCCATAAGTTGTTCGGCGAATAAGGAGAAATGACTTTTTTTTTTCTTGTTTCTAAAACAGACCCTTGTTTATAAAACGTTTTAAATTTATCAAAGCCAGAAACACTTTAACAAATGTTGTTTTTCATTTTTGTTTGTTGTATTTCTTGAACAGAAACCGAAAGCACCAAACAATGATGTTTCCAAACAACCCCTAAGTTATAGCATCATCTAATTAATGTTTTTATCGTTAAAAGCAATTAGTCACTTAATTTTTTGTATATTTGTCATAATTATGGCATTGAAACTGTTGAAATTTCTAGTAAAAGGGGATTCCTCCTAAGTTGATTTTAAAGAAACGTGGTGTCTCTGAAACTTCCAGGGAAGTGTCATTGATCAGTTTAAGCTCTTTTAAACATTCTAGCCAAGCAAAACAAAAAAAATTCTAGCCAAAGGGTGTTTTTGCGAAGTTGATTTGAAGTACATATAGTTTCGCTGGAGTGCCAAACTCACAACGCTTTTTTTTTTTTAGCGTTTCAAAATCACAATATATATATATTGGTGAGGATTTATGTCCTTGTCCTGAATAGACTTGACGCATAAAACATCATCCTAGATAACTAACAAAAGGAAAAAAAAATTTTATATCAAAATTAATAAAATATTCCAATTGAACTATTTAAATAACTACATAAATTATTCTTAAATCTAAAAAAGGAAAAAAATCAAAGTTCCTTGTATAAGGCAAACAAGTAGCATAACCGAAACAAATCAAACAAAATTAAAAGCATGTAATGTCTTATACTGTAGTTCAGTATAATTAAGTCAAATCTATATAGATTTTATTCCATTTTGATATCTAAAAAATAAATATACCAAAAATGAAAAATGAACTAGATATATCATGCTGATTTGCGTACCAAATTCTGGAATCCACACTACTAGAAAAAGTTCTTTTTGTGACCTGTTAATGATAGTCATAAAAGAGTTTAAACAGTCATAAAAACTTTTTGTGACCATATTGTGACATGCATATGAGTGTCACCGATTTAATAGTCACAAACTTTTTGTGACTTGTACATGAAAGTCACATTATCAATTGTGACTTGCATAATACCTTTTATGACTTGCATTTTAAATGTAATAAAAAGTCAAAAAAATAGAATTTATTTGTGACATGCAAATAATAGTCATAAAAGATTTTTTGTGTCATGTTTTATTGGTCACAAGTTTCCTAATGACCCACTAATTAATCATTAAAAATGAGACCAAAAAGCCTTATGACTACCGGGATTGCAAGTCACAAAAACATCTTGCTTTGTTTTTCCCCCTTCATTTCAACCTGTTTTTATTTTTTATTTTTTATTTTTTTTGGAAAGCCCAAAACCAGAAAGAAATTCTCATGTTTTCCCTCCCTTTTTTCAACCTGTTTTTATTTTTTAATTTTTAATTTTTAATTTTTTTGGAAAGTCCAAAGCCAAAAAGAAATTCTCACGTGATGGACAAATAAGAAAAAGATAAAAATTTGCTTGAACGATAGGATCAATACAATGCCACAATGCTAACAACAGTGGCAACTTTCCAAACTTAATAATACAAGCAATTGTGAGCAGAAGATTCTTTACACAGCAACCTGAACAACTCTTAATCACAGCACTTGAATTTTTTGCATCAAGTTATTAATAATAGTGCCTATTATAGCTTTCAATTGCGTTTGCCAAGATAATCCAGATAATTTGCCATAGTATATCATAACTGGATGTTTCTCTTGCCATGAATTATGCAGTTAGTGAAACAAAAAGTCCTTTATATTGAGCATAAGACATGATCAATATAAAAACTGCGGCACAGAAAATCCCCGTGATCAGTACCACCTGGCCAACATTAGAAAATCAATCAGTCCAATTATAGTGCAACTGTATAAGAATCACAATTCCCAATCAATCATGCAAGAGTTATGTAACTAACCCATTTAAACATATATCCATAACCAACATTCCAAGTATATGGGATGTTTACACCAAATCTCCAACACAAAGAACAAAAGCAATGTGAAATTATTCAATGATTTTAAATCGACTATCTAGAATACCCAAAACAGCCCTTTACAACATCCTCATTTTTCCAGAAGCAGCAAAATGGCTGAGGCATATGAGCAGAGTCGTGCATTTCAAGGCAAGCCCCAATATCACAAAGAACGAAAGCATAGTTTGCAAAAACCCCCTAACAAAAGCAATGCGAGGTAGAGGAAAAAAGATTATGGTATCAAATGATGTCTCGGGATTTGGACTTTGCAGTTTTTAAGTCCTGCAACCTCCTACTCATTGGTGGATATCAAATCCAATTCTTTCTATGTTAATTCATAAAACTTTGGTGCATTTGGCAATTTCAATCCAAATTCACCTAAACCAAATCAAGACCTAACACAAACACAATCACATAACATCTGTCCATTAGACTACAATCTATTCAATATTGGTTAAATTACTTCAATCGTGTAAACGTCAAGCATCTATACACATCCAACCTCAATAATGAACAATCACCCAATATATTTTCTACCAAAAATGAGAAATACTTACCAAATCTATCACAAGCTTAATCCTTCTTGGTTAGTAGACTCAGCTGGACCCTTAGAAATAAAGGTTTATATTAGACATGTGGAATAAATGAAACATATACATTAAAACTTTCTGAAAATTTGTTACCTGTCGATTAGGAAAAGCACCAAAAATCCAATCCGGAAGCATGGGTAAGGCTTTGACATCCAAATGTGTCATCAAGAAACTAATGGTCTTTTGCATATACTCAAATTGTGCGCTGAATTCTGCCCTTATCTCTGCTCTTATCTCCTCTCTTGATTCATGCGGTGTCATTCTTCTAACCTGCTGTAGTACTTCCTCTCGTACCTCCTCAACAATCTGAGTTTTGATTTCTTGGATAATCACCTTCCTATCATTCACTGGTAAATGCTTTTGGGTCACAGGAGTAACACTGCTGCATACTTTGACGTAGAGGTAAAATAGTTTTAGTCATCTTGCCAACTTTAGGAGAAGGATAACAGCATTTTTCCTATTTGGAAGTCTGTCATACTCTTTATAACAATTGTTACAAGCTAATTTAGTTTGTGCACATTTTATAAGGAGTATTGAAGAGGGCTTTGTCCCCCTTACTTATACTAATGTCTCTTCCAGATAAATTGAACATGAATGAGACTAAAACTAGAAGCATGAGATCTGACTAGGTCTAATATTAGATGTTGAATTGGTGAATTGTTTAAGAAAGTAAACACTGAAAGGAACATAGAAAAGACAACAAATACATAAAATGGTTGAGGCTAATATTATGGTGACCCACCTGAAGATAACCAGGGCTTCTCCAAGAGTATTTTGAAGTATGAATTATCAAAGATTGTAGGATTTCCAAAACCTTTGCTTCTAAGAGTATGAGCTCCAGACAATGCAACAAGTTCCTGTGGGCTGTAAAAATTGTAAATGCAGGACTACACATTCTCCAGCACCACAAAAAATTGTTGAAAGTTCAACAAATAAAATCAACATGTAACTCATAAGATACTCAAATCTGATTATTATACTACCAGTACAAAAATGTGACTGATTCTGGCTGGGCACAGCAACAGACTGTAATTATTCATCATTCGTTTAAGGTATTAATAATTTTCAATAACTTCAAAACCAATCAATCATTATTCTAAACTTAAAAAGTAGATACTTGAAGAATGGATATGCTACTAAAACCAAGCATATTGAGTTTTATCTAATAATGTGGTATATAACCATTGAAACATCGCTTTAATAAATAAAGAGTCACATGACAAAAGATCCATCTTCACACTCACGAAGCTCTGTTCTTTGAAAACACCGCTTCAAACCAGCAACATCTAGTGATTCTTCGTAGTTTTGTTTAGGATCAGCCAGCCTGTAAGGCAGAAAATGTCTATGAGAGCCAAAGTTTCTATAGTAGGTGGAATATTTACTTCAACATTGCTCAAGTTCAGCTGTACAGATAATTTCCATGGTGCACTTTCTGTAAATATTGAAAAGTTCTGAACTTGAAATCTTGAGAAACAGAAGTATCAAATTGAATTGTGAGTCAGATCTTGTTTTATATGCGTATAGAGCTTATAAGACCTGAGATCTTACCTAACCTACATTCACCTAAAGTAGCTTAAACCAAAGCAAATTCAGACATGGATGAAACCTTATGACCTGGTTGATCTTGCTTTATATGCATATAGAGTTCATAAAGGCCTGAGATCTCAGCTGAGCTACTTATCAAATGGAGGCTATTTGTTCACTTTCTTTTGTTTTATTTTAATGGGGGAAAGGGATGGAGGCAACCGCGTGCAGGTGCCCGATAAGAGATGAAGGGCTGAGCACTTATTAGGTCGTTGGAGGCTGAACCAGAAGACAGCACTGTTAAAGGTTCTCGGGTGATGAAAGCAAAAGATGTAAGGGATATGGGACTCTAGGAAAACAAAATGGATTAGATCAACAAGGGGACCAACAAGGGGAACAGAGTCAGCTAGAAGTCAATGAATGGTTACTAGGCAAACAAAATTAAACAAAGCAAATGATTAGATTAGGAAATGAAACTTCAGCCCTGCTACTTAAGACTATTGTGAAGTAGAGGTAATCATGTCTCAGTATAGATAAAGGCGAATGAAACTGCCATCTTAAATCTCATGAAAATGTTGAGATGAAAAAGAATCCTACGCATTTCAACTACACAAACCGTCTTAATACTACCATATACCACACTACATCATGACAATACTTGTCTACTATAATTTATTGTAAAAATCAAGAAGCAATTTACTCTGGCAACATGAAATTGCAAGTGTACTGCTAAGTTGTTAATTGGCCAAAGATAAACAATTTCACACTTTCCCAAGCTAATCCAACATTAGTGAACTGAAGAGAAGCATTGGGCTGCAAATTGTCCATTTCAGCGTTTATCTTCCCATTTCAAAGAGCCATTTATAGTTACATCCGACAAAAGCTTTTGCCAATATCAGACAAAGTACCAAAATATCAATCACATTTCTCAAAGAACATTAAACTTTTGGTTGCAATCTCACTCTAACCATGCATATATTCCAACTGATAACAACACTGCAGCTAATGACATTAGTTTGCAAACATATTAAGATTTGCTAGAGTTTGTAAAATATACAGCAATGACATGTACAATAACATATAGCTTCTTCACAGGAGAGAGAACAGTAAAGATGTGATCCAGCACAAGAAGCATTTCAATCACAAATGTATTGATATTTTTTCCTCAAAAGATTGACAATGGCATGCAAGTTCCATCTTAAGTTCAAAGTAAAGTCTATCATCAAACTCACGAATTGACGATGACCTAAGCAATCAATAACATATAGATTGCATCAGCAGATTACATACAGCTTAATGTGATTTGTTGTTTTTTTCTTTTTTTTCCCCCATCATATAATTTCAATTTTTTGGTCAAGATTATAATAATCATTTCACACAAGTTTTATAACTCAACTTTCAAATCGACCTCCCCAGAGGAAGCCAAATGTATCTATTACTATAGGCACAATTCTGGGGAAAAAAATTTACATGATATTAATCTGACAATTTCATTGGCTGACACTATTCAGTTGAAAGCAATTTTTTTTTTTTTTAGTATAACTACTAGGATGATTACTATCCAATATTATCACAAGGCTTTGCAACAAGTTATTAGTTTCAAGAAATCATTCAGCATATCCAGGAGAAACAGCAAACAATGAATTGCAGGTTTTAAAGGTAATGCCCTCTAGAATAACAATATTAACAGAGACAAAGAACGCAAAATTTAAATTGACCATACACATCACATCCTATGTGATGTGATGTGCCAAAGTCCGCGTATATGGGACACCAAGTTTCTCATTTCCAGTGCTCAACTTCTACGCCCCTTACTCATCTGGCGACAAACACACAACACACTGTTTTAACCCATATTCATACTACATTAGTAAACAATGGAGAGAACATCGAAAAATTGACCACCCAAAGTAATGCATTGAAATACTGCACTCATTCTAATCCAAAGTTTATTTCATGACTATAGCATATAACCTATAGAGCAGGATTACCCATGACCTATTCACCATCTATGCATTATTTAGCTTAAAGACCTCATCAATGGCATAAATGGGAGGAACTTTGTGACACTTCCAAATGCAGGAAGTAGGCTCCCAGCAGAGTAGCATCAGTCAAGAATTGGGAACCGAGACACAATAACACAATCTTATCTCATACTAGGCCGATTACTCTGATGAATAAAAACATACTCCGATGAATAAAAACATAGAAAGGCTTTTTTCACAAGCAATTGCAAACATAGAAGTCAAAAAATGCAGGAGATAAAAGGAGTTCTAACCAACATTACAGCACATGGTCCTCAATCAAGTAAGCATTACACTGAATTTGAACAAATGATAGTAATTAAATTAGTAGCAATAAATTTATGAAGAGAGACTAAATACACAAGCAAACAAAATGAATTTCCCCAAATAGAAAACAAATACTAAAATCCCCACTGCTTTGCAAGTTACAAGAGGATACAACATCTAATAGAGAACTATAATAGGAGAAAAAATTAAAAAAATAAAGAAGAAGAGCGACATAAATAATTATCAAAACATGAGCTGAAATACCTTAGGAACCTTGATTCTTTTGAAATCAGTCTGAACCCTAAGAGCAAGAAAAATGTAGATGAAAAGAGAGATTTGGTGAGAAACAGAGTCTTTGAAAGGGAAGGAGACAGGAACAGAGGAACCGCCGCTGTGGAAACTAGAAAAGAGGGGCAGGAGGACGGGAGGAGCAAGTTCAAATGGAGTCTTTGATTTCCTTTGGTCTGCGGGAATGAGAAATTAAAAGGGGATACAAAGCAGACCCACTAATTACGGCCGCCGATGAAGGTGAAGAGATGTAAATAAAGCAATGCATATTTATTTGGCGTCATATAGGTGATCTAGAATCTGGACTGTCCATTGGAGATTATGATTTTTTGGCTCATATATTATTTTCAATTCATTATGATTTTTGGGCAGTGTGGGCAGGAAATGCAAATAGACCTGGTGATCCAGAAATAGAAGAAGCTCTTGCTATAAGGACTGCTGTGATCAAAGCTCAAACACAAGGCTGGCAAAACGTCATTATTCAATCTGATTGCAAACAGGTGGTGGATAAATGCAACCAGAAATGTCTCAAGGATCCAGTGATTGGGACTATCATTGAAGACATATACAAGCTTAGGAAGGCTTTCTGTAGTTGTCATATTTCTTTTATTAAACGCAAGGATAATTGTGTTAGTCATCATTTAGCAAAATTTGCTTTAAATTTGCTTAGTGAGCTTAACTAGAAAGAGAGTTTTACTGCTTGGCTCAGTTGTTTAGTCAACAAAGATGTAAGAGTTTTGGCTCAAACCTTGTAATTTTGCAACGGTAATGAAATTTGGTATCGTTTGAAAAAAAAAATTCATTATGATTTTTGTAAAAATTTTGATATACCTTATGTTTAGTTTTCCTTTTGGTCTTGGAAAAACTAAAACCTTTTTTTTTGGGTTAAAAAGTACTTGAAAATATCGTGGCATAAATTAGCCACAATAGGAAGCTAAACGAAAGTTTTGACGATTAAAAATTAAGAGTATGTTTAAAAATACCAATTGAGAATATGCCTTTCTATGAAATGAATCAGAAGTTCATGACGTTTTTGGACTCGGATTTAAATGGTACATAAGTGCACGCAAGCCTGTTGACAGGGCATTCAACTTAAAAGAGGAAGCATTATTCTGGCATTTATGACTCGTCCATGCCTTTTACTTTTCTATTTTCAACTGATTTTGCTAGATAATAAATTAAATAAACAACTACGATGAGGACATTATATTTTGACCAATGAGGAATTATTAGGATATCTGTTCTCACTATTGGCACCCTAACATTAATCATATGCCATTTTAATCAATAAATGCTATACTTGCTTCTGGAATCTATTATTTACTTCACTAAATTGATCAAACGTTTCAAAAATTCCATTATTTTGGATTAGTTTAAAACAAATATTTGGGAATGTCCTTTAAACAAAAGTCTATAGCTAAATCTTTTCAGACATTCAAAATTTGGATTATTCCTTTGAATTAATCCAGCATCCCTTATCCAGGTTGCAAAACATAAGTTCTATTAGTTTTATGCGACATGCAATTTCTAGTATTAAAAGAACTCATATTTATGACCCTCAACATTTTACAGGTCACAAAAAGTAAGCAAAACTATGTCGTTTTATTACTTTTATGTGACATGTCAGTGCTAGTAATAAAAGGTTTTATATTTGTGACTCACAAAATATTACAAGTCACAAAAGCCTGTTTTCTCTTGTAGTGCCATTCTGAATATTCCAGGGTACCAAATTAGGATCAATGGTTAAATAAATAAGAATCAAATATTAATTCACAATGGATACCCCAATTTCATAGAGTTGTAGACTTGTAGTCACGTGATTGTTTATAACATGAATACTTGCCATAATTTCGTCTGACACGTTTGTCAGTTTTATGTATTATTGGTTTTCCAAAGCTATTTTAGTCGAGAAGCGAACAAAATTATTGACCATTTCGTCTCTCTCTCATCACGGATCTATTTTTATTTACTACTATTTTGAAAGCCAATGTAGGATTTCTGTTTAAGTCTCAAAATTTCTTCGCATTTACCTATTGGGATCACATTGACTAATATGTTAATTGCAGTACACTACAAAAAATTGGTTCACACCTAAATATAAATAAAATGTTGAACAGAGGTTGTTTTTTCTACAAGTGAGTTTGTGAAATAAAAAGCTAATCGAATAAGATTCAAAAATTATTTTATAAAATAAACAAGAAAAGATCAAGCATAACTTCATCACAAGGGGAAAAAAAATGAAAACAAAACAGAATCACGTTATGTAAAGTAGAAGTTTTCATTATTGTTTTGAAGAATACAAAGACCTTGCTTAGATTGTATATTTTTATGAGAATTTCCTTTTTCACATTTTTCAATCATCTTTGTAATTCAGACCCTAAAAAAGTGCTATAATAATATTTTTTCCAAAAATTCCCTTAAAAAAAAAAGCGATCTAGATGGGCTCTAAAATAGCACCACTATCAGTATGATGGATTTGAATAGTTTAAGATTCTAGCCTTGATTTTTTTTTTTTTGGTCAAAACAGTTGCTTTCATATATATGTTAACAATTACATTAGCTTAACCTATACATTAGGTAACTACCCTAAGAAGACTACTGTGACTTTAAGACAAGCCACAGGGGGAAGAAATTTTCCCACTTTACATCCCTGATCAATTTAGTGGCAAATTTTGCCAAACAATGACTAATAGTATTAACATTCCTACTAACAAAAGTAAAAAAGCATTTCCAAAAGGAATCTTTAAACTTTCTAATATCACTTGTGATTATAAAAGGCCAAGATTCATTCTCTGCCTGCTTGTTGATTGCATCAATGACTACTATGCTGTCTGAGAAAATATGAATAGCTGCTAGCTTCAGCTCTAAAGCCATGTGCAAAGTAGCTCTGATAGCCATGGCTTCAGCTAATGCTGCTGTAGACAATGGAATTTTAATTTTTCATTGGTCTATAAATTATTTTCATGGCTTATTTTCATCCAATCAAATGTTTCCACGCTATAATACGACTTGAAAATGGGTTATTAAATGGCCAATTATATTCCGCCACATGTCAAAGATGAGGTGTTCTGGCCAATAAAGAATGCTGGAGTATCTTCACCAATTAGATTACGCCATGTCATAAATTTGCATGACTGGGTAATTTGGATAAATATCTAAATATTTATTTCTTATTAAAGAAATAATATTTAGGGTTATTTAGTCCTCATATATGTCTTATATAATCGCAAAGGACCATCCAATGAAATTGTGCCACCGCCATATGTCTCTAAAGGCCCGCCAATCGAAAATACATGTTGGTAATATCTCTTTGTTAATAAGTACAAAATAAAGAGATAATATTCAAGAGATTCAGTCCTTATAAACTGGATGTCTTGCAAATAACATATGTACCCATTCTACAACTATAAATAGGGGGTCTCTCACCAAAGCTCACACATCAACACATCTCAAGACACAAGTCTTCTTGAAGCTTGAAAGTTGCAAAGGCTCGCAAGTTCTTCAAATTAGTCGCCTTCATATTCGAGGTGTTAGCTTCTTCAAATCTTCGATATCAAGATTTGAAGAAACCTTCTTCATATTCAGAAACATCACGCTCTTCAAATCTTCTATATCAAGATTTGAAGAAGTCGAACAAGCTAAGCCCTTGGATTAGTGTTCAAGAGAAGAATCGGGGAGTCTCTCTCCACAAGTTTGAGAAAATCTCAGGTTGTAACCTGCATATTTTCTTAAAATTATTATATTTTCATATTTGTCGATATTTTCTTGTCTTGTAATTCTTTTGGACTTGAAATTTTATTGCTTACAAATTTCTGGCACGCCCGGTGGGACCATCTCTGCCTTCCATCTCTTCTCTTCAAATATTTGACTACATTATCGATCAATGGCTTCAAAGAACAACCAGCCTGCTGCTGCTCGTTCCAAGGCTGTTGATGCCAAATCTGAAGCTGCACATGTTGCTGCACCTACTGTCGTCCTGTTCGGACAAGGAGCATGACAAGAGCTTCCACCCAAAGTAGCATGGAAATTCCAACTGCATCAACTCCTGTCTTTGGTTCGACATCACCAATGCTCTCTTCTCCTTGGGGCTCAAGGATGTTTCCCCGGTTGAGAAGACACTTACCATGCTTGAGTTGGGATCTGAATCCAAACTCTCCAAGTATCACGATGATCTGTCAAGCACGGATCAGCTTCCTCTCATGGAACTCTTCAATCCAAATTCTTCATTGAAGATTCTGCGAACTTCTGCAGCTTCCTCTGCTATGCCTGCCATGATGACAAATACTGCAAGTTTGGAAGAGCAAGTCTTGAACATGTCCAAGATGATGGAGACTATGATGAAGCACATCAAGGACCAAGACGTTCTAATTGCTCAACTCGTCAACCAAAAGGATGGTGCTCCTGAGGGAAGTCGCATGAACTCCAAGAGCACCAAGATCGAGAGGGCTCCTCATCTAGAGGAAAAGAGATCAAAGAGTATGCGTGACTGCTGAAGGAGCAATTCCTATGGATCAGTTGAAGGAGTTCGTTGAAGACATGATCAAAGGCAAAAAGGAGAGTGGCCCAAAGTCAAGCTTCACTTACTCCAAACCATACACTTGCTAGGATTGTGACCTAGCAATGCCTCTGCTGGATATCAACCACCTAAGTTCCAACAATTTGATGGAAAGGGCAACCCAAAACAACATGTAGCTCATTTCGTTGAAACATGTAACAATGCTGGAACACACAGTGACCTACTAGTCAAACAATTTGTTCGATCTTTGAAGGGCAATGCGTTTGATTGGTACACTGATCTTGAATCTGGTTCCATTGATAGTTGGGAACAACTTGAACAGGAGTTTCTCAATCGCTTCTACACTCGAAGAGCAGTAAGCATCTGGAGTTGAACCAACACCCGTCAATGGAAGAATGAACACGTGGTCAGCTATATTGATAGATGGAGGGCTTAAGTCTCAACGCAAAGATAGACTCTCTGAAGCTTCTACCATAGAAATGTGCATCCGAGGAATGCATTGGAGCTTAAGTTACATCTTGCAGGGCATTCGACCAAACACATTTGAAGAATTAGCCACCCGAAGCTCATGACATGGAATTGAGCATTACGGCTAATGCAACCGACGGTTCTCAATTCAAGTTCCCGTGTTCAACCTTCTCAAAATAAGAGACAAGAAAACAAGAAAGGGGGCAAGTCTCCCCAAAACTCAACAACAAGGAGTCAATGGTGACAAATTCGGCACCTATGAAAATTGCCACAAATGTGAGTAGAAAAGTCACTGAAAGGCTAGACTCTTCACAAGATAGGCCAACAAGAAAGCCCACTTTGAAAGAGATGCAAGAAAAGGAATACCCTTTCCTTGATTCAGACTTGCAAGGAATGTTCGATGATCTCTTCAAGGCAAAACTCATTGAACTTCCTGAAATGAAACACCCTGAGGAAGCAGGCCAAGTTAATGATCCAAATTACTGCTACTACCACCGTTTGATCAGTCATCCCCTCACAAAATGTTTTGTCTTCAAAGACAAAATAATGGATTTGGCTCGTCAAGGTCAAATTCTTCTTGAAGAGGACAAAGTGTCCGCAAACCAAACCACCATAATGTTTGGTTCTTTTTGCTATCCGATAGAAGCCTCTTTCAATTCATTCCTATCAAGCAGTATTCCATCCATGAAGAAGATGATTAAAAAATCTTCAAATAACAGTGCCGTGGAGAACGATAATGAAGGATGGACTCTCGTCACCCGAAAGAAGATACACAAACCAAAGGTGAAGAAAAATGCTCCTTCGAAAAGCATCCGTACAACAAGATCCAAAGCAACAAGGAAGCGCAAAACAGTGAGAAAGCCGAGAAGGATGACAGTGGCTCCAATCCCTTCGGATGACCTGCCCCTCCAAAAGGCTCGTCAGCCTATAACACTGAAGGAATTTATGCCAATGGGATATCTGAGTGATGGTGATGACTATGTCTCTTGCAATGTCGTCACGTCTGAAAGTTCTGAAGTGGCACAAATTGATGCTAAGTTTGAAGAAAAACTTAAAATTACTGATAACTTGCACCAGACAGTGCAACAACTATCGTCTTTAATGATGATGATTTGATGATTGGCTCCAAGACCCACAATCGACCTTTGTTCGTCAGTGGATATGCTAGAGAGCAAAAGATAAATCGGATACTCATAGATGGAGGATCTGCTGTCAACATCATGTCTTTGCGCGCCATGAAGGAGCTTGGAATTTCAAGTGATGAGCTCTCCCAAAGCCGCCTCATGATCCAAGGATTCAATCAAAGGGGGCAAAAAGCAATTGGCCTCATAAGGATCAAGATGCTGATTGGCGAGTTATTTTCAAGTGCACTCTTCCATGTTATTGACGCCAAAACCTCCTAGAACATGCTCTTGGGAAGACCATGGATTCATGAGAATGAGATTATACCATCCACTCTTCATCAATGCTTTAAATATTATCATGATGGTGTAGTCAAGAAAGTTGTTGCGGATAATAAGCCTTTCACCGAGGTGAAGCACATTTTTCGATGCCAAATTTTATTTGCAAGGTGAAAGAAGAAGAAAGAATCGAAAAAAGAGAAAGTTCAACAAACAACCTCTACGTGTTATATTCCAAAATCAAAGAGGAAGGAAGGACAATCTCCTTTTGTTGGAAGTAATGCATTAAATGTTCCACTAACCAAGATTGAACCCGTGAAGAGTGAGAAAGTCATCCTTGAAGGGTTAGATGCGTCCAAAGGAGGAACCTGGTGGAACATAACTTCGTTACCAACCACTGGGACCCAAGAGGGTTTTGACCCCAATGCATACTGACTTCTCGCTAAAGTTGGTTACAACCCAAATGAGAAGAATACATTGGCGGACTTCTTCCGAAATAGCGGTGAAAAGGCTCATGGATTGACTTCTACTCAAAAGATGCTAAAGGAAAGAGGCCATGCTGTTGAAAATTTGTCAATGGGTCTTGGCTATCAACCACCTTCACCCATTCGCATAGCAATCAAAAGAACAAACTGCAATTATGTGAATATGGAAAGAGAAGTAACAAGTCAGAGGAGGTCTGTCTTCGATAGATTAGGGACCAAGTCAAAGCGCACTTCCGTTTTTGACAGACTTGGCCCACAGGTAAAGAGTTTGAAACGACCGGTTCATGAGAAACTAAATGCTCCAAAACAAGAACGACAAGTTGTCAAACAAGAAAAGAGCCTTGCTCTGGCAAAGGAAAATGTTTTGAAAAAATGAGTCACCAACTTCTTCATACATTGTGGTGATCTGTTTAATGCAAGGATTGAGGCAATCGTTGATGAGCAAGATAAAGAAAGCACTGCCTCTTGCTATCACATTACAATCAATGATCTTGAAGAAGAAGAAGAGGCGGGCGATGCTCCTCCTGAATTTGAGGTAGGGGTAAAATCCACAGCTGATGTGCTAAAGGAAATTAACCTTGGCACGAGTGATGATCCTCGATTTACATAAATTCATGGATGACTCGAAGAAGAAAAGGAATACGTTGATCTTGCTCCGAAGTTCAAAGACGCGTCTTCGCTTGGAATTATCAAGAAATGCACAGTGCGGATCGAAAATTGCTGTTCACAATTTATCCGGCCGAGGAGCAAAACCTGTCAAACAAGCTCAAAGACGCTTTCAGCCTGAGTTGATTCCTTTGATAGAGAAGGAGGTAAACAAATTGATTGAAGCTGGTTTCATACGGGAAGTAAAATACCCAACGTGGCTTTCAAGCATTGTCCCTGTGAAAAAGAAAAATGGACAAATTCGAGTTTGCGTGGATTTTCGAGACTTGAATGAAGCCTGTCCAAAAGATGATTTTCCACTCCCCATCACAGAGTTGACAGTTGATGCTAAAACGGGGTATGAAGCATTGTCATTTCTAGATGGATCCTCTAGTTACAACCAAATACGTATGGTAGTCAAAGATGAGGAGCTCACGGCTTTTAGCGTGACTCCCAAAGGAATATATTGCTATAAGGTAATGCCGTTCGATTGAAGAACGCGGAGCAACATATCAAAGGGCAATACAAAGAATTTTTTGATGATATGCTGCATCAAAATGGGGAATGTTATGTTGATGATCTTGTCATTAAAGTCAAGAGCGAGAAGATCATATTCAAGACCTTGAAGAGTTTTCAACGCCAAGATATCAAAGATGAACCCGTTGAAGTGTGCATTTGGGGTCACCGCAAATTTCTTGGTTTCATCGTCAATCAGTGGGATAGAGTTGATCATGCCAAAATTGATGCCATCATGAAGATGCACGAACCACGCAATATTCACGAAGTTGAAGAGTCTTCAAGGAAAATTGGCATACATCCAAGGTTCATCTCAAATCGGTGGAAGATGTCAACCCTTCGCGATGAAGAAAGTACCCTTCCGAATGGGATGAGGCATGTAGAAGCGCATTCGCAAAGCATCAAGCGTATCTCATGAACCCTCCCATTTTAAGCGCACCAATTCCGGAAAGCCATTGATCCTCACATTTACGCTCAAGAACGGTCAGGTTGGGGCACTACTACTCAAGAAAATGATGAAGGCAAGGAGAATGACCTTTGTATTACTTGAGTGGATGATGACTGCAAATGAGTTAAAGTATTTGCCTATTGAAAAGTTATGCTTGGCACTTATATTTGCCATTCAAAAGTTGAAGCATTACTTTCAAGCGCATACTGTGCGACTCATATTTAAGGCCAATCCAATCAAGTATGTCATTGTAGACACCAAATTTTGACGATTTCATTTGTTTTCTCATATTTTTATCTATTAGTATTTAATTATTTATTCTTTTGAGCTGTTAAGAGCAAGTGTTAGCTGACTTCTTAGCCGACCATCCTATACCTGCCGAATGGGAGTTGACCAAGCAATTGCGTGAAGATGTGTGTATGGTGGAATCTCCATGGTCAATGTATTTCGGCGGGGCTGCTTTTCATTATTAATGGGGGCTGGTCTTTGGAGTCGTCTCTCTCTTCTCTCAGGCGGCGTCTTTGCTTACTCTTTTACTGCTTGACAGCGATGCTCAAATAATGTGATGAGGGTATCAGACATGATCCAGCAGAGATGAGATGGCTGTAGATGCTGGGCGGTTCATCTTAAGATTTAAACTGGTGGTAAATCAACTTCTTGGTATTTATGAGGTGGAAAACCCGACTTGGTGCCATATTATAATTATGCCAAGCAACTCATAGGGTACCGAGTATGTCACTATAGAGCATGTCAGGAACTTAACCAACAAACTGATTCATTGGCAAATTAGCTTCCATGCTTACTGCCAGCTACCCCGGTTAAGGGTGTCGATATGTCAAAATGGGTTCTACCTCCATGTTTGATGAAGAAGGCGATGGCGAAGAAAATATTTTATCGTCATGCGGTCTATGAAATTGGGAGGAGGATTGGCGTCAACCATAATTGATTATCTCGATTATGGAAGATTACTGAAGATCAAAGAGAGAAAGGGTTGACATCGTCGCCCGAGCACCTCGTTTCATCCACTACAAGGGAACAACGGGAGATCATTTGATGGGGTGTTTCTTGATGCCTTGGAAGATGAAGCTGTACTGCGCGCCATGGAAGAGGCTCGCTCACGGGGTATGTGGCGCCGTCAATCGATCCCAAGTTGCACTTTCGCGCGGAGGATGGGTTACTATTGTGCTTGATGGTAAAGGTTACATTGACTTTGCAAGAAATGTCAAGCATGTCAATTTCACCTTTATCCATCAACCTCCCCGAACCATTACATCGACCGTTGCTTCTTTGCCTTTTGATGCCTGGGGATTGGACATGGTTGGACCGCTACAAAGTCTTAGGGACATATTTTTATTTTGGCCAGCGGACCTTTCTCAAAATAGAGTGAAGCAACTCCTTTGAAAAGAGGTTGAGAAGGAAAATGTGGTGGACCGTTCGATGCAGAATATCATCTATCGCTATGGAGTTCCGTTTACATCATCACGATAATAAGCTTTTTTTGTAGTAATGAATAAACTTCGAAAGGTTTAAATTCAAACAGGCCTTCTTCCACATAATTCCATTTTGGTATTTCGCTCAGAGGCATTTAAAAGACTTTGTGCAATCTATTGAAAGAAAATGTATAAATTCGAAAAGAGATTAGCATGTTGAATGGAGAAGCTCTTTGGGCATATAGGACCACTTTTGAACCGCATAGGCGCAACTCCTTATGCACTTGTCTACGGTGTTGAAGCATTCTTCCCGCCAGAATGCAAATACCTCTACTACGGTTACAATCCAAGAACAACGAGGAATAGCGTGCATGTGAGGTGGGAAGCACTTGCGTGAAAGAAAAGAGATTAGAGGCTCAACAAAGAATGGAGTGCTATCAAGCTGCGTCTCCAAAGCATTCAACAAGCGTGTCCGACCTCGATCTTTCCAAGTTGGTGAGTTGGTTTCTTTCGTTGAAGACATTATTCTCACCCATGGTGGACAAGAAAATTCGTCTCTAAATGGGACGGCCCATATGTTGTCGAGTCTACTCCAATGGTTCATACAGTTGATTGCGAAGATGGATTAAGGATTGAGATCCCATCAATGGCAAGTATTTGAAAAATACTATCCATGATTTGAAGGCTCCATAACGCATGAGTTAAAAGCGCATGTTGTTCACGCCCGTATGAACTAAAAGAACGGCAACAACCAATGTGTAGCATGTGGTTAAACTGCTGAAACTCTCCACCAAGTCTAAGGTGGTAAACAAATAGACACTCCATTTACGACCCACATGAGATTAAAGCGTATGCAGTGAGGAACTACGTGTGACTTGATTCCCTTTGGGATCATTAGAGCGACTTAGGGGCAACCTCTAAGTTCAGTTACACCCAAACAAAACCCTTTCCCCAGAAATGTTTTCTTAACAATAAGACATTAAGTCTAATATCTCTTAAAAAAAAGGAAAAGAAAAAAAATCACAAGATAAGAGAAAGAAAATGTTTTATTACTTAAAAAAAATGAAGGAAGTTTCATTACATGAAAGAAAGAAAATGTAAAGAAATTTTCCAAGGAAAAAAGGGAACAAGAGGAAGACATTTAAATGTCAAATTTATAATCTATCTTGCTTTCCTCTGGGCTTCAAGGGAGGATCTCATGTCTTCAAGTTCTTTAGGTAAGCTCATCAGTTAGGATGTTGGCATTTTTTAAGCGAGGAGATCTCATCACGAGTTTGGGATACCACAGCTTGGATCTTCTTAAAATTATCGTTATTTTTGATCAACTATTAAATTAACTTTCTTACATTGATCTTCTCACTGCGCCAAGTTCCTTTGAAGAATTCTCTTCCTATCTCCCAAGGATTGCAACTTTCCCTCAAGCTTCTGCAAGCAAGTAGTTAATTCTTGTTCTTTTGCTTCGTCTTCCTCAAGTTTAGCGGTTGCTGGAAAGAAGCTCTACATCGCCTCTTTGCTCATCTTCTCCCATGGCGAAGATATCTGAAGAGTCATATGTCTCCGACCATAGTGAACAACTCTGCCAAGGACTCTTTCAAAGGGAGACCACTTGTAGGATCTGTCCTTACAATCTCTGCGATAATATCATCTGCATACTCCTTCAAAGAGGTTCTAGAGGAGTCAGAGAATCTGCATGAAGATCCTTCCATAGACTTTGCAAGTATCTCCTTGATGTGCTTGAATCACTTTTGCCTATGAAATTCTGGTGCCACATTGTGCTTCTTTGGCTTCATATAAACTGAGGACGCCTTCATGCATTAGATGGGGTAGACTGGGCCGGTGACAAATTGCTTGGGGCTACTCACGATGATCTCATGATCTTCCTTGTTTATAATTGCGTTATCAGCCTCAATCTCAATGACAGGATTGTTCCCAATTCCTTCTTGGCATAGCTCAAGAACAGCAGGCTGAAAGTTCAAGAAGACATAAGATAAGAAATGATAATAGGAAAATGAGGAATGATTTAAGTTTCGTATTTGGGTACCTTAAGAAGTGGTGACACTTTAACCAAAGATGGAGAAATAGACAAATCTTCCACATCCGAAGATTTGGATTAGTCTTTGATCTATTCAATGATGATCTTGGCTGCTACTCACGCTTCCAGGATGAATGGATCCCCTCTGAGTAGACTCGGTAGGGCGTAGCTTGGGTTGCTCTCCTTCATTGCCTTTGCAAATGTTTGGTTGTCTAACACTTCAATTTCATCATCAGTTCCTTCCGGAAGGTTTGGGAAGCGTCCTTCTCCACCAATTTTGTTGAAGATGTTTGTTTCTTCATTCAGCTTTTTAAGCAAGAGCTAGCAGTTTTTCCCTCTTGAGTAGCTTTACGCTTCTTTGGTGATGGTTGCTTTTCACTCGCTTGAGGAATCTTGGCAGTAGCCTTAGGAGCGTCGAGAGAAACACTATGTGACCGCAATGACCACCAAGTATCATAGTCCTTGGTAATTAAAGGATGCTTCTTGCTGCATGGGTATGATCATTTTAGCTTGGGTTTGCAGCTAATTGAAGATTCCCACAGCTGAATAGATTCTCCCAAAGTATGTGTCTGCAGTGATTTCCTTCAAGTTGTTGAATGTCTTGACAAAGCCAAATTACCTACTAAATCGCACGGTTATAGCATTCAACAATGAAAGTATTATCCTACGTAGAGTTAAGTAACGGGGATCTTTGGCTTATGAAGTAATTCATGTGCCTTGAAGATGAAGATCCGTTATCATCATCATCGTTTCCTCCTTCGGTCGACATAGTTTTGAGAGGGTTGATGGATTCACTTCTTTAAATGTTTCCTCGCTTGGTTGTGCCATGGAATATGGCCATTTTCTACTTTGAATTCGTCATGCGTATGCGTGATGACTCACTTAGTTTGTTTTCATAATACCGTCAAAGTATTGACCGATCCAAACATAAACATGGTGGATAGGAAAATGGCGTCACAACCTTTTAGGTTAGGGCGTGGACAATCTCCCTCAACCCATGATAGATGCTGCAAGGACCGGAATTGCAAGGCGGAACGCCTTCTTCCACAGCCATCAAGGATGCCACTTTGAAGACACTTGCTTGCGAATGTGGTCAACTTTCTTGCTTGGTAAGAGAAATTTACAAATCCAACATGCCAAGAATGCTGCGATGTAGGTTTCCTTTCTCAAAGATGGGCGGCGTGCGGTGTGTCAAAGGAATGCAATAGTCTTTCATATCGACAGCGTGACGTGGCTCCACACTTTCCGGAAGGTTGTGTGTGTTGACTTAGGTTTCGAATGGTCCTTCTTCTAGTCATCCCTATCGGAGGAGCTCTATATCTCTCATCTCCTTTGAACCGAAGCCGAATCCAATCTTTAATTTTGCACCTCCTGCTCCTCATGTCCAAAGGTGGTGAGTGCCTTGCCAAGAGATGTGCGAGGGTGAAGAAGAAGTTTTCCTTCCTTGTGGACATTGAGAGTTCTCCGCTTGGGATGGGACAACTTCATCAAAGCACCTTCAAGCTGAAAGGCCACCAAGTCGGTAGAGATCCCAAAGTGAGATAGACAACTCCCAGATAGGTGTGTGAAGCGTGTTGGTGGAAGGACACGATTGCAAGAAAGCTTGTAGAATGTTTTCACACTTGATGTCATGATCATCAATGTATCGTGGCGCTGTGTGAGCAGCTTCAACACTCCAGCATGTGTGAGCACTTCCTTATGTCTCTCAAGGGATGTCCTCGAAGCCCATTCCAATAGCAAGAATCAGCGGCTACCACCAAAAAGATGAAGAAATCCTCGTAGGCTTGTCAAAGTTGAAGCTCATGAATGGAAGCGTGAACTTAGCTATCCACGGATCTCCATTGTGAAGAGATGAATTCAACCGACCACCTCTTCCTTCTTTGGCGTGGTAGAAAAAGTGAGCGGTGCCACAACTTCCTTTGTCCACTTGCTTTTAGTCAGTCCTCAAGATGCATTAATGCATCAAGAGGGATGAAAGACTCAACAAGGCTGCCAGGCAACTGGTTTGTAGACATAGAGCGACCACTTTTTGATTGAGGTCCTCCTAAACTCATCTTCGATCAATGAGATATGTGGAACCGGTGGCGTAAAGTAGTCCTTGATTTGCATGGTTGCTAAAATTTTGCAAAAGAAAATATTTGTGATGGAAAGTAATTTTTTTTATAAAACTATGGTAGTAAAATTACCTAAGTTGATTGAAAAAAGAAGGAAAAGACTCAACAAAGTACTAGTCGGGTTTCTTTGAATTATTCAATCAATTGGATGGAATAATGTTCAAGCGGCAAAGTACTAGTCAGTTTCTTGGATTGATCAATATGAGCAATGGGATGGTAAGAATATTAAATAGTTTTCAATGCGACAAGGTGATCCATACTAGTTACCTATGAGCTTTAAACCGATAGTACCTAGAAGTTGCAAGATCAATTGAGGCGATCACAGCGCACTTATGCGATGGCTCTAGCAACGACAAGGATGGCAGCGGTAGTAATCAAAGAAAATAAAAGGGAAAAAACTTGCAGCAACGGCGATGGCGCAAAGACCAAAGAAAAAAAAAATAAACAAAGTGAAATTTTGTAGCTTTGATTAGCAGATGGCTCTAGCTTGGGGTATATATAGTTGGAACTTTGCATTATTTGGATCGAGAGAATTCAAGATTGAAACCATCTACTACTTGAGTGGGATTGGATGTTTGGCTTAGCTCGTTTGCTTTAGAATCCAAATAATTTTGGAATTTGTATCAAGCTAAGCGTTTGCAAACAAGACAATCCATTGAGATATTAACCCGGTTTACATCCGCTTACTTTGAATTCAATAAAGAATGGAATTCATACATGGTGGGATTAGTCATAAGTCACAATATAATATTTGAGTTGGCGGTTGTTGAGCTTCGAATTTATTGGTCCGACAAGAGATAAAGCGTTCTGATTTGCAAAGAGAGAAGGATTCCGATCGGTTTTAAGATGTCAAATGCATGTTATTTGAAATCCTATAATGCAAGGAAAGCTGGAAACCATGGCGATGAATATGAAGGCTGTGGCATGTGATCATTTAAAGTATAAGTTCCGCATTTGATGATTGTATGGCGGTGGAGACTAAATTGTGTCATCAAATGGTTTGGGCTTGAAAGACTAAAACCGCAAGCTCTGTCCAGGTGTGCACGTGTGCTCAAAGCGATTTGCATGGTCACCAAACACCAATTTAGAAGCCATGACTATAGAGTTTATCAAGCTTCATGTTTTAGCACATTTATGATCTTTATTGGAAATTGGTGTTTCGACAGCATGCAAATCAAGTTGGAAAATATATCGAAACTTGTGTCTTCAAATTCTAATTTCCACGAGCAAGTTTGAGGGGGGCATTTGTGAACAATGGAATTTTAATTAATTTCCTAAATTCCATTGGTCTATAAATTATATTCATGGCATATTTTTATCCAATCAAATATTGCCATATGTCATGCACACGTGGAAAATTGGTTATTTGACAGCCAATTATATCTCTCAAGTGTCAAGTTGAGGTGCTCGCCAATGAAAATATTTGGAGTGTCTCGCTTAATCAAATGACCATGTCACATGCTTCCCTGACTAAGCAAATTTGGATAAATATCTCAATATTTATTTCTTATTAAAGAGATAATATTTAGAGTTGTTTGAGTCCCATATATATGTCTTATATCAAAGGACCATCCAATGAAATGGTGCCACGTCATATGTCTCTGAGGAGCCATGTGAGGGAAAATACATGTTGGTAATATCTCTTTGTTAATAAATACAAAATAAAGAGATAATATTCAAGAGATTCAGTCCTTATAAAATTGGATGTCTTGCAAGCCAAGCATATGTACCCCATTCTACAACTATAAATAGGGGTCTCTCCACAAAGGCTGGACATCAACACGTCTCAACACACAAGTCTTCTTGAAGCTTGAAAGTTGCAAAGGCTGCGCAAGTTCTTCAAAGTCGTCTTCATATGCCGCCGAGGTGTTCATCACGGTTTCAAATCTTCGATATCAAGATTTGAAGAAACCTTCTTCATATTCAAGGTGTTCATCACGTTCTTCAAATCTTCTATATCAAGATTTGAAGAAGTTCGACATTGATCCAAGAACAAGCTGAAGCCCTTGGATTAGTGTTGAAGAGAAGAATCAGTCTCTCTCTACAAGTTTGAGAAAATCTCGGAGATTGTAACCCGCATATTTTCTTAAAATTATTATATTTTTCATATTTGTCGTGTATTTTCTTGTCGCGGACTTGAAATTTTTTATTGCGTACAAATTTACGCGCGCCAGTGGGACCATCTCTGCCTTCCATCTCTTATAACTTCAAATATTTGACAACGTTATCGATCAATGGCTTCAAAAGATTAACCACTTTCTCACGCTTCTTTGACCTTACGTTCCAATATGTTGATGCAAATCTGTTGCGCATGTTCTTGCACCTACTTGTTCAGCGCTATCGTGTGACAAGGAGCATGACAAAACTTCCACTCAAAGTAGCATGAAAGTTCCAAGCGCATCAACTCTGTCTTTGGTTCGACATCACCAATGTCTCTTCTCCGCCTTGGGGCTCAGGATGTTTCCGCCTCGGTTGAGAAGACACTTACCATGCTTGAGTTGGGATCAATCAAACTCTCAAGTATAGATGATCTGTCAAGCCGGATCGATCCTTCCTCTAGGGAACTCTTCAATCCAAATTCTTCATTGAAGATGCGCGACTTACAGCTTCCTACACTATGCCGCCATGATGACAAATCCGCAAGTTTGAAGGCAAGTCTTGAACATGTCAAGATGATGGAGACTATGATGAAGCACATATCAAGGACCAAGGCGTTCTAATTGCTCACTCGTCCAACCAAAGGATGGTGCTCTGGAAGGAGTTAGCATGAACTCCAAAGAGCACCAAGATCGAGAGGACTCCTATCTAGAGGAAAGAGAAGATGAAAGAATTATACGTGGCTGCCGAAGGAGCAATTCCTATGGATCGATTGAAGGAGTTCGTTGAAGGGAACATGATCAAAGGCAAAAGGAAAGTGGCCCAAAGTCAAGCTTCACTTACTCCAAACCATACACCACGCTAGGGATTGACGGCCGCAATGCACCTTGGATATCAACCACCTAAGTTCCAACAATTTGATGGAAAGGGCAGCCCAAAACAACATGTAGCTCATTTCGTTGAAACATGTAACAATCTTTTGAACACGGTGACACTTCAAACAATTTGTTCGGTCTTTGAAGAGGCAATGCGTTTGATTGGTACAGCGATCTTGAATCGGTTCCATTGATGGTTGGGAACAACTTGAACAAGAGTTTCTCAATAAAGACTTTTCGAAGAAGCGCCAAGCATGCGGAGTTGACCAACGCAGATCAATGGAAGAATGAACACGTGGTGCGACTATATTGATAGATGGAGAGGTTTAAGTCTCAACTGCAAAGATAGACTCTCTGAAGCTTCTGCCATAGAAATGTGCATCCGAGGAATGCATTGGAGCTTAAGTTACATCTTGCAGGGCATTCGACCAAACACATTTGAAGAATTAGCCACCGGAGCTCATGACATGGAATTGAGCATTATGGCTAATGCAGGCGCGATTCTCAATTCAAGTTCCAGTGTGTTCAACCTTCTCAGTCAAAATAGCGAGAGACAAGAAAACAAGAAGGCAAGTCTCCTCCAAAACTCAACAACAAGGAATCAATGGTGACAAATTAGGCACCTATGAAAATTACCACAAAGGTGAGTAGAAAAGTCCGAAGGCTAGACTCTTCTACAAGGTAGGCCAACAAAGCCCACTTTGAAAGAGATGCAAGAAAAGGAATACCCTTTCCTTGATTCAGACTTACAAGGAATGTTCGATGATCTCTTCAAAGGCAAAACTCATTGAACTTCTACTGAAATGAAGCATGCGAGGAAGAGGTAGGATTAATGATCCAAATTACTGCTTTACCACCGTTTGATCGGTCATCCCTCACAAAATGTTTTGTCTTCAAGACAAAATCATGGATTTATTTCGTCAAGGGTCAAATTCTTCTTGAAAGAGGGACAAAGTGTCCATAAACCAAACCACCATAATGTTTGGTTCTTTTCTTTGTCAGATGAAGCCTATTTCAATTCATCCTATCGAGCGTTATCCCATCCATGAAGAAGATGATTAAAAAATCTTCAAATAACGTGCGTGGAAGCGATAATGAAGGATGGACTCGTCGCGAAAGAAGACACACAAACCAAAGGTGAAGAAAAAAAATGCTCCTTGAAAACATCCGCACAACAAGATCAAAGCAACAAGGAAGCGCCAAAGCGGTGAGAAAGCAGAAGGATGACAATGGCTCCAATCCTTGGATGACCTTTTTTGCCTCTCAAAAGGCTTCGTCAACCTATAACAATCAAGAATTTATGCCAATGGGATATCAGTGATGGCGATGACTATGTCTCTTTACAATATCGTCACGTCGAAAGTTAAAGTGGCACAAATTGATCACTAAGTTTGAAGAAAACTTAAAATTACGATGCGCACCAGAGATTGTGCAACAACTATCGTCTTTAATGATGATGATTGATGATTGGCTCAAGACCCTGAATCGACATTTGTTAGTCAGGGTGGATATGCTCGAGAGCAAAGATAAATGGATACTCATAGATGGAGGATCCACGCTTGTCAACATCATGTAAATGTGCGCCATGAAGAAGAACTTGGAATTTCAAGTGATGAGCTCTCCCAAAAGCGCCTCATGATCCAAGGATTCAATCAAGGGGCCGAAGAGCAATTGGCCTCATAAGGATCGAGGATGCTAATTGGCGAGTTATCTTCAAGTGCACTCTTCCATGTTATTGGCCAAAACTTCCCTACAACATGCTCTTGGGAAGACCATGGATTCATGAGGAGATTATACCATCCACTCTTCATCAATGCTTTAAATATTATCATGATGGTGTAGTCAAGAAAGTTGTTGGGATAATAAACCTCACGAGCTGAAGCACATTTCAGCGATGCCAAATTTTATTTGCAAGGTGAAAGAAGAAGAAAAAAGAATCAGATAAAGAGGAAGTTCAACGAAGGTTGAAAACAGCCTCTACGTATTTATATTCCAAAATCAAGAGGAAAGAAGGACAATCTCCTTTTGTTGGAAGTAATGCATTAAATATTCCACTAACCAAGATTGAACCTGAATGAGTAGAAAGTCATCCTTGAAGGGTTAGTGCGTCCAAAGGGAGGAACCTGCAGTGGAACATAACTTTTCGTTGCCAACCACTCGGACCAAGAGGTTTTGACCCCAATGCATACCTGAGACTTCTCGCTAAAGTCGGTTACAACCCAAATGAGAAAAGAATACATTCAGGGCGGCGAGACTTCTTCTCGAAATAAGCCGGTGAAAAGGCTCATGGATTGACTTCTACTCTTTCAAAGATGCTAAGGAAAGAGGCCATCTTGTTGAAAATTTGTCAATGGGTCTTGGCTATCAACCACCTTCACCCCATTCGCATAGCAATCAAAGAGACAAACTGCAATTTTGTGAATGTGGAAAGAGAAGTAACAAGTCAGTCTCTTGATAGATTGGGAACAAGTCAAAGCGCACTTCCGTTTTGACTGACTTTTACAAGGTAAAGAGTTTGAAACAGCCAGTTCATGAAAACTAAATGCTCCAAAACAAGAACGACAAGTTGTCAAACAAGAAAAGAACCTTACTCGACAAAGGAAAATGTTTGAAAAGCGAGTCACCAACTTCTTCTTACATTATGGTGATGGTTTAATGCAAGGATTGAGACAATCGTTGATGACAAGATAAAAAAGCGCCTCTTACCATCACATTACAATCAATGATCTTGAAGAAGAAGAAGAGAAGCGATGCTCCTCCATACGAATTTGAGGTAGGGTAAAATCCACGGTGATGTGCTAAAGAAATTAACCTTGCACGGTGATGATCCCTAGATTTACATAAATTCATGGATGACTCGAAGAAGAAAAGAGTCGTTGATCTCTACTGCTTTCGAGTTCAAAGGCGTCTTGGAATTATCAAGAAATGCAGTGCGGATCAGAAAATTGCTTTGTTCACAATTTATCTGTCGAGGAGCAAAACTTGTCAAACAAGCTCAAAGGCTTTTATTTTGAGTTGATTCCTTTGATGAGAAGGAGGTAAACAAGTTGATTGAAATGGTTTCATACGGAAGTAAAATACGTGGATTTCAAGCATTGTCCCATTGTGAAAAAAAAGAAAATGGACAAATTCGAGTTTTGCGGAGTTTTGAGACTTGAATGAAGCTGTCCAAAGATGATTTTCCACTCCCAAATCACGAGTTGGCAGTTGATGCTACACGGGGTATGAAGCATTGTCATTTCTAGATGGATCCTCTCTGGTTACAACCAAATGCATTATGGTAGCCAAAGATGAGGAGCTCACGGCTTTTACGCTACTCCCAAAGGAATATATTATTATAAAGTAATGCCGTTGGTTGAAGAATCTTTGGAGCAACATATCAAAGGGCAATGCAAAGAATTTTCGATGATATGCTGCATCAAAATGTGGAATGTTATGTTGATGATCTTGTCGTAAAGTCAAGGAGCGAAGATCATATTCAAGAAGACCTTGAAGAGTTTTCAAGCGCCGAAGATATCAACGAAGATGAACTCATTGAAGTGTGCATTTGGGGTATTTCCGGCAAATTTCTTGGTTTCATCGTCAATCATTAGGATAGGGTTGATCATGCCAAAATTGATGCCATCATGAAGATGCACGAACACGCAATATTCACGAGTTGAAGAGTCTTCAAGGAAAATTAGCATATCCGGAGGTTCATCTCAAATCTGGCGGAAGATGTCAACCCTTAATCGCGATGAAGAAAGAGTACCACCGAATGGGATGAGGCATGTAAACGCGCATGAGCATCAGCACGTATCTCATGAACCCTCACAAAGCGCGCCAGTTCGGAAAGCCATTGATCCTACATTTTCGCTCAAGAGCGATTCGGTCTACTACGACAGAAAAATGATGAAGGCAAGGAGAATCGCTATATTACTGAGGTGGGATGATGACTGTAAATGAAGTTAAAGTATTAGCCTATTGAAAAGTTATGCTTGGCACTTATATTTGCCATTCAAAAGTTGAAGCATTACTTTAGAAGCATCTATGTCGCGACTCATATCTAAGGCCAATCCTATCAAGTATGTCATGACAAGACCCGTGTTATGTCATGGTCTCTAACAAGATGGTACCTTCAATTTCCATTTGAAATTTTATGTACCAGCGTGGCTGTTAAAGAGGAGCAAGTGTTAGCTGACTTCTTAGCCGACCATCCTATACTGCCGAATGGGGTTGAGAGCGAATTGCCTGATGAAGATGTGTATATGGTGGAATCTCCATGGTCAATGTATTTCGACGCCAGGCTGCTCATACGTAATGGGGCTGGTCTTTGGAGTCGTCTTCTATACTTCTCAGAGGCGTGCTGCCTTACTCTTTACCTTGACCGCGCCGATGCTCAAATAATGTGGCGAGAATTATCAAGCATTGATCCTTGGTCTTGAGATGGCTGTAGATATGAAGCGATTGCATCTTAAGATTTATGGTGATTCAAGCGGTGGTAAATCAACTTTGGTATTTATGAGGTGAAGAAACCGACTTGGTGCCATATTATAATTATGCCAAACAACTCAGAGGGTACTTAGAGTATGTCACTATAGAGCATGTCAGAAACTTAACCAACAAGGCGATTCATTGTAAAATTAGCTTCATGCCTCTTCCTTCTCCTCGCAAGTCCCAATATGTCAAATGGGTTGTACCTCGTGTTTGATGAAGAAACTGATGGCGAAGAAGAAAATATTTATCATGTCAGTCTATGAAATTGGGGAGGAGGATTGGCGTCAACCCATAATTGATTATCTCGATTATGGAAGATTGCCATGAAGATCAAGAGAAGAGTTGACATACGTGCTCATACTCGTTTCATCCTTACAAGAGATACTTTATCGCCGGAGATCATTTGATGGGGTGTTTCTTGATGCCTTGGAGAAGATATTTGCAGCACATGCATGGAAGAGGCTCAACTCACAGGGTATGTAGGCGCATCAATCCAGTCCCAAGTTGCACTTTAGCATAAGAGGGATGGGTTACTATTATTATGATGTTAAAGGATTGCATTGACTTTGCAAGGAAATGTCAAGCTTATGTCAATTTCATAGCTTTATCCATCAATATCTGATTCATTGCTGTCAAATGACCGTTCTTCTTGGCCTTTTTTGATGCACGGGATTGAACATAGTTGGACCCTTCAAGTCTTACGGGACATATTTTTATTTTGGCTGCAGCGGACTCTTTTCTCAAAATGGGTTGAAACAACTCGCTTTGAAAGGGTGAAGAAGGAGAAGCGTGGTGGATTTCGTTAGATCTCGATATCATAATAAGCTATGGGTTCCGCGTTACATCATGCACCGATAATGGCTTGTCACATGACGCAGTAGAATAAACTTTCTGCGAAAGGGTTTAAATTCAGACAGCACAATTCTTCCATGTAACCTCTTGTACGCAAATGGGCTCATAGGAGCATTGTAGACTTTGGTGCAATCTATTGAAGAAGGATTGGATAAAGTCCCGAAAGAGATTGGCATCTTGAATGGAGAAGCTCTTTTGGGCATATGGGACCACTTTTGGAGCTCCAGCAAGCAACTCCTTATGCACTTGTCTACGGTGTTGAAGGCGTTCTTCCGACTTGAATGCAAATACCTTCACTCAGGTTGCAATCCAAGAAGGGCTTAACGAGGAGAGATAACGTTACGCCTTAAGCCTTGAGGGAGTTGGAAGCACTTGATGAAAGAGATTAGAGGCTCAACAAGAATGGAGTGCTATCAAACTAAAACCTCAAAGCATTCAACAAGCGTGTCGACCTCGATCGTCTTTCCAAGTTGGTGAGTTGGTTCTTGCTGTTGAAGACCAATTATTCTAGCCCTTGGTGGACAAAAGAAAATTAGGTCTCTCTAAGTGGGGCCAGTATATTTGTCAAAGGGTACTCCAATGGTTCATCTGATTGATTGTGAGAAGATGGATTAGGATTGGTCCCATCAATAGCAAGTATTTGAAAAAATACTATCCATGATTTGAAAGTCCATGCTTATTGAGTTCTTGCATGTTGTTCAGCCAGACATAAAAGCGTGAATAGCAACCATAATAGTGTAGCATGTAGTTAAGCTTCTTTGAAACATCACCAAGTCTAAAATGGTAAACAAATGAACCTCACGACCCACCAAGGATTAAGCGGTAATGCGGTGGGAACTTCAGTGTGACTTGATTCCACTTTTGGGATCGTGAAGCAAGGGGCAACCTCTGGATTCAGTTACCTACGAAGACAAAACCACTTTCCCCACAGAAAATGTTTTTCTTAACAATAGACATTAAGTCTAATATCTCTCTTAAAAAAAGGGAAAAAGAAAAAATCACAAGATAAGAAGAAAATGTTTTATTACTTAAAAAAAAAATGAAAGTTTCATTACATGAAGAAAGAAAAATGTAAAGAAATTTTCAAGGAAAAAGGAACAGAGAAGACATTTAAATGTCAAACATAATCTATCCTTGCTCCTCTACGGGCCCCGAGGGAGGATCTCATGTACAAGTTCTTTGAGCCAGCTTCATGAGTTAGGATGTTGGCATTTTTTTATAATGAGGAGATCTCATCACGAGTTTGGGATACCACAGCTTGGATCTTCTTAAAATTGTCGTGCTTTTGATCAACTATAGAATTAACTTTCTTGTTATTGATCTTCTCGATGCAAGTTCCTTTTGAAGAATTCTCTTCCTATCTCCCAAGGTTACAGCTTTCCCTAAACTTGCAAGCAGGTAGTTAATTCTTGTTCTTTTGCTTCATGCTTCCCTCAGAACTTTGGCGATTTGCTTTGGAAAGAAGCTCACGTGCGCCCTCTTTTGCTTTCGTCTCATGGCGAAGATGCGAAGAGTCATATGTCGTGCATAGTGAACAACTCGCGCAAGGACTCTTTCAAGGGAGACCACTTGTAGGATCTATCCTTACAATCTCTGCTGATAATATCATCTGCATACTGCTTCAAAGATATTTCGTTCTAGAGGAGTCGAGGTGTCGCATACGAATCCTTCCATGAACTTTAAGTATCTCCCGATGCTTGAATCACTTTTGCCTATGAAGTCCTGAAGTTGCCACATTGTCTTTCTTCGGCGCTTAAGCGTATATGGCGAGGGGCGCGCCGGTACTGCGTGGATGAGGTAGGCGACCGATCTGACAAATTGTGAGGGCCTTACTCACGATGATCTCATGATCTTCCTTGTTTATAATTCTCGTTCTCGGCCTCTCAATCTCAATGACGGTTATTCCCAATTCCTTCTTAGCATAACTCAAAACGGTAGTTCAAGAAGACGCATAAGATAAGAAATGATAATGGGAAAATGAGGTAATTTAAGTTCTAGCATTATTTGGGTACCTTAAGTGGTGACGCTTTAACAAAGATGGAGAAATAGACAAATCTTCACGTCAGCGAAGATTTAGTTCCTCTTTTGATCTATTCAATGATGATCTTAGGTACGCCTCACCTTCCAGGATGAATGGATCCCTCTTGATGGGCTTCGGTGACGTGGCAGGTTGCTCTCCTTCCGGCTGCCTTTGCAAATATTTGGTTGTCTAACACTTCCAATTTTCATCATCGAAGTTCCTTGAGAGAAGGTTGAAATCTTCTCATGAATTTTGTTGAAGATGTTTTTGTTTCTTTCGACGCTTTTTTAAGCGGGCTATGATTTTCCCTCTTGAGTAGCTTTCGCTTCTTTGGTGATGGTTGCTTTTCTCCTTAAGCGGGGAATGTAGCGGTAGCAAGTGTCGAGGAAGGAAACGCATGTGACCGCAATGACCACCAAGTATCATGAGTCTTAGTAATTAAGGGATGCTTCCATACATGGGTATGATCATTTTAGCTTGGGTTTGCACGCAGATTGAAGATTCCAACTGAATAGATTCTCAAAGTGTGTACAGTGATTTCAACCTGAAGTTGTTCAGATATGTGACAAAGAAACCAAAAGTACCTACTAAAATCTGCACGGATTATAGCATTCAACAATTATTATCCTTACGTAGAGTTAAGTAACAGGATCTTTGGCTTGTAAAGTGATAATTCCTGTGCCTTGAAGATGAAGATCCGTTATCAGTCATCGTTTCCTCCTTCCTCATTGAATAGTTTTGAGAGGGTTGGTGGATTCACTTCTTTAAATGTTTCCTCGACACCAGTTGTGCCATGGGGAGATATGGCCATTTCTCATCACTGAATCGTGTACGTGCGATGACCGCTCATGGTTGTTTTTCATAATACACGTCGAAAGTATTGACCGATCAAGTATAAACATAGTGGATGGGAAAATGACGTCACAACCTTTTTAGGTTAAGGGGCGGACAATCCCTCAACCATGATAAGATACTCGCAAGGACTGGAATTGCAAGGCAAGAACTTCTTCCCTGTAGCCATCGGATGCCACTTTGAGACACTTGCGCAGTGTGGTCAACTTTCTTGCTTGGTAAGAGGAATTTACAAATCCAACATGCAGAATGTGCGTGTGGTTTCCTTTCTGAAGATGGCTGGTTGGTGTGTCAAGATGCAATGAGTCTTTCATCGAGCAGCGTGGCCTTGGCTCCACACTTCCGGAAGGGATTGTGTGTGTTGACTTAGGTTTCGACGTGGTCTTCTTCTAGTCAA